>JAQZBX010041410.1:9028-22571 GCA_029593785.1 Cabassous unicinctus
GCAGGGAAATGGGGCAGTAACCGGAGGGGCATGTGGGAGTGACTAAGGGATTTTAAGAGATATTAGAGCACATTTGTATGCTGGTGGAAATGAGTCAGTAATGAGGGAAAACTTAATGCAGATAGAGAGGAAACAATTAAGTAGCAGTGGGAGGGCTGTTTTTTTATATTAACAAAGAAACCCCCCCCCGCCAGGGCATGGGATTCTCCTCTGAGTCCCCAGGGTGAGTCAGATGCCAGCTCATTAACAAGGACACCTGAGTCTCACTAGTTCTAAGCACCTACTTGCACAGTCAAGAATTTCAATCCATACGGTTTTTCTCCTCTGCTCCACATATTCCTGAGAATCCGCAGGGTGTGTCTTACAAGTGCCACAAGGGAGCCTGTGGCCTCCCCTCTTGGCAGGCAGGCTACACCCACACTTCTTTCACCACGCCATCCTGGTGGGAGCACAGATCCGCGGCACAAGTCTTAGAGGAGTTCAACAGTGCCTGCTGGAAAGGAAAAGCCACTTTAATTATTGCATCTTTTCTAACTCACTTAGGAAAGATGCACAGCACCCTAAATATTATGGGATTTTGGGATTCAGTGTGATGGGACTTGCAGAGTACCAGTATCCATGCTATGTTGGAATGCTACTCCTTTACTACTGTCAGGCCTTGCTGAAAAATATGGCAGGCCATGCCGGACCCCTTCTTCCCGGGACTCACTGTTCCTCCCTGAATCTGCTTTGCCATCAGAGCCCCCTTCCAGGCATCGTGGCCTGTACAGAATATTTCTGGAAAGAGTGGCTTCATTCTAGAAAGGGATGCCAGACTTCTAGAGTAGCTTTACTTGGAGGCTTTGACTCAGTCCAAATGTGCCCAGGGAACCTCCAGAACTGACACCCATGCCCTCAGATAGGCATTGGATAGCTTGCCAATGGTGCCTGGCAAAGTGCTTTCTTACCAAAAGCTGAGCCCAGTCTTGAGGCATGCCCCTGTAACAGCAAGGAGAGAGGATGTCATCCCTGGCTGGAGCACCACAGCGAGATGCTGAAGAGGAGGGAGGGACCACAGTGCAAAGAAAAGGTGGCTGATAGAGAGTGTGCTAGAAGGCTGGCATGCCAGCTCACTCATGTCCTCCGGCTGAATGGTGCTTTGTTGGTGGGAGCTGAATGCTCGAGTTTCCAGAGGCATTTGTTGAGATTTGAGAATCACAGGACTGCGCAATTCAGATGCACAATGCTTTCCAGAAGGTGGATTTAAATCTCTATTAAAAAGAGCTCTAGACATTGGAGCCTCCAACACCTCAGGCTGAGCATCCCAAATAAAGCCCTTGCTGCAGTCTTCAATCAATTCCAACAGCTAGAAAGAGGATGCCAAACCTTCGCAGTCATGGAGTTGTGGAGGTAAAGGCAGGCAGGACTCCTTGCACCTCAGAGAACTGTATGGCTGGGATTTTTTAAAAAGATTTATTTATTTATTTAACCCCCACACCCCTTGTTGTTTTGTGCTCGCTATCTGCTCTGTGTCCATTCACTGTGTGTTCTTCTGTGTCTGCTTGTCTTCTCTTTAGGCAGTACCGGGAACCAATCCTGGAACCTTCCGGGTTGGGAGAGAGGCGCTCAATCTCTTGTGCCACCTCAGCTCCCTCGTCTGCTGTGTCTCTTATTGTTTGTCCTCTGTGTTTCTTTTTGTTGCGTCATCTTGCTGCGTCAGCTCTCTGCTCTGGCCAGCACTCTAGTGTGGGCCAGCTTGCCTTTGCCTGGAGGCCCTGGGCAAAGAACCCTGGGCCTCCTTTATGGTAGACGGGAGCCCAACTGCTTGAGCCACATCCGCTTCCCTGGCTGGGATTTTAAAGGCCACAAATCTAGAGCCAGCACTACTCAAGCCCAAAGTGGAACATTTCTTGGGTAAAACTTTAGGACTCAGTGAAGTGAAATTGCACACCATTTGTTTGGAAGGAAGAGAGCATTGCCTGGCAGCACACAGCAATGGACTGCCTAGTAATTCAGATGCTAGTTTGCCTGGGAGCATCAGGAAACAAGGTGGGAGGCAGAGATGAGCCACCCTACCCCATCGAATGAATGGACTCTGATGACCCTGGAGGATGAAACTCTAGAGGGAAAAGCAGAACAGTCAGACAGGCCCCCAGATGTTAGGAGAGAGACAGATGTTGGGACCAGACAGTGTAATATGCTGCATCCAACAATCTCCCTCCTTCCTAAAAGGAAGTTAGCGGGGGCTTCTTTGGCCCTCGGATTGGATGGACCAGGGCTGCAGCAGGCAGGCTACCCAGGGGTGGGACTCTGGGATTCTGAGTATACAGAGGATGTTACTGGAAACTTGGCTCAGGGAAGAAACTATCCCCTCTGGCCAACCTTTACTCCCAACATGCAGCTGCCAGCCCTTAAGTCATAGAGGCTTGCAAAGTGGCATCCCCAAAGTCAGAAGGAGCTGGGTCAGGGGTCCCAGCACAGGGAGAGAAGGAGCCAGGGTGGGCGAGGCAGAAGTCCTGGAGTGGACAGAGGAGAAGGGTTGGTTAACATTCAATAGGAAAGCCGCACAGTCTATACCCTGGCACGTGAAGTCCAGCATCACAAGTGTATAGAATATGTGACCATAGGGACAGAACCCTGAGATACAGCAAAGTGCCCCAGGCGAGAGACCACATCCTGTTAACCTCCGAGAACAAATGTTTTCGTGCAGTTGATGGAGACTTTTGCAGATACTGAGAAGAATGCACCAGGGAGAAAGGGAAATAAAAATTCTCCACATACACTTGCAGGTTGCATTCTTCAGGACTCTAGGTTGCAAGTGACAGTAACCTAGACCACATTAAGAGGATAAAAAGTATTGTGCTAGCCCAGGGAGCTATAAAGCACAGGAATAGTGCTCCTTTCAGGCAAAATTACATTCAAGGGCTCGAACAATGTTGTCTGGAAAATACTGCTCTGGCTTGCTTTCCCCTGTCAGCTGCACTGTCAGGCAGGCTCCCTCCTCCCTTATGGGACCAAGAAACCAGCAGCGGCCCCAGCCTTATATTTTACAGTTTAGCAGTGGGAAAAGAGCAGCAAAAGCCCAGGTGTTGATTCCCATTGGCCCAGTTTGGTCATGTGCCCTTTCCTGGGCCAATCACAGTGCACAGGAGGACGGGTGCTCTGATAGGCCCAGCCTGGGCCATGACCTCACTTCTGAAGCCTCTAAGGAGAGGGGTGAGAAGTCCGCTTGAAAAGCAGGGCTTCGGAGTGGGAGGGGTCTGCTTTCCAAAGGAAAACTGGTGGGCGTTTGTATTACAGGTAAATGCCGGGATAGGCCTCAGTTTTCTTATTGTAAAATGGGGACAATCCTATTCTGTGGGTATATTGTGAGAGTGAAATGAGACAATACTAAATGTCAAATAAATGTTAGACACCAATAGCCGCTCTTCCCAACCTCTCCTACCAACTCCAGTTTAGAGTAAACCAAATGAAGGCAAATATCTCATCTGTTTTCTTCATTGTTATTTCCTTATTCCTCGTGTACATTAGGCACTCAGTCAACATTTCTTGAATGAATGAGTGATAAATGAATAGATGAATGATAAATGAATTAATGAATGGATCTTTGATGCATTCCTCCTCTTCCAATGTCAGGTTCCAAGCTTTCCCCCACAAAATCAATCATGTCCTTCTCTTTGCCCACAGGCCTTTTTTATTAACCCCTCTAGGGCCCTTATTTGCCAGAATGAAAACAAGGACTGTGTGTGAGTCAACTCTTCTTCCCATACAGTGTATGTTGCTGAATGGAAAAGATCACCGAGTTCAACTCCCTCCTCTTGTAGATGTGATCACAGAGGCCCAGAGAGGTTAAAAAACTTGCCCAAAGCCACACAGCATACTAGGTGAGTCTTGATTTCTAGTCCAATACTCTTCCTTCTACTTCACAGCACCAGGACTCTATTTTTCTAGTGCTGCCATGAGCAATAAAGGGTTAAAGAGAAATCCCTAGTCCTGTAGAAGGGAAGGGGCTTCCTCAACAGGAGCAGCCTTCAGAACACAGTGGCATCAAGTTCCAAAGGAGAGTTCAAGGGTTGTTCACTTGTCCCATCCCCCACAGAGGAGAACATTTTTGCTCTCATACATTTTCCTTTGGCAAGTTCTGCTTCTCTTCAATAGCCCAGGCAGGGCTCAGACATTCCTACCTACCTCCCACAATACATGCACACCCAGTACCAAACCACTGATGGAGGAGCCCAGCTGGCCTTATTTGGGTTGGAGATTGAATGCTAAAGCCCACAGGGATGGGATGTTAACCCCCGTTCCACGCTACTCCATCCTTTCCTCCATCTGGAGGAAGAGGCTCTAGCAGGACCAGGCCAGACTCTCCCTTCTCTACTGCTTCCAAATTCAATTTCCCAAAGCCTAGGGGACCAGTTAACTTCTATTAAAAACAGCATCTACCATTATCACACTCAGGATTTTTAATGCTATTCTTGCTGGAGACAAAGAGAAGACATTTCTCTTATTTCATTTATTTGTTCAACAAACATTTGCCAGGCACTGAGCATACCATAGCCAATAAATGAATCATCAAGAATGTATCCGTTAAATGAATAACCCCTTTTTACTGTTTATTAAACAAAATGCTATGTTGCAATGTAAAATTTTAAGTTTCTGGCGGGTTTGAGACAATTAATATGCAGCATAAGATTCTCTACAAAACTGTCATAGTCTGATGTTGAAATAAAAAAAAAGAGCTCAGGAAGCGGCTGTGGCGTTAAGGAATTGAGCTCCCATTTACCATATGAAGGACCCATGTTCGAGCCCCGGGAATTCCTGGTAAAAAAAGAAAAAAGGCATCGCAGACCTGCGCAGCGAGGAGAGGCACAGGCCCCCTGCGCTGCGAGGCGACGCACCAAAAAAAAATAATAATGCTACAAACGAAAAAAACAAAAGAATAAAAAGAATATATCTGTTGGCTAAGGCATCTAAAGAACCCATTAATAGAATTTGTTTGTTTCAAAGTCCCCAAAGCAGAGCTTTCTTCATTGCCCCCTCCCTCTGCACCCACCAACCTTGATATTTAATTGAAAGAAATTTTTGAAGAGCATTTCATTAGTAACTTTTTAATTAAGACAGACGGTTCTTTCCATCTTTTGACTGCATAAAGGTGTTTTTCTTAAAAATAAAAAAAAAATTAAAACAGCAGGTGGGTTTAGGCTTCTCTCTAATACTGTCAGAGAGAAGGTTGAAGGTGATGTGCTCACTGCCTCTTTAATACCAGGAGGAAAGGCTGCATCTAATTTCAAAGTGTGCTGAATGTTTTGATGTGAGACGGAAGCAAAACCTATAAAACTCCATCAAAAATCCCTTTTGGAGGAATTCAGAAGAGTCCAGTGCAATTTTCTCCAGGACCGAGGTGCACAGCAGATATATCTCAATGAATTAACTTGTCTGTGCATAAACCAATTTGCTTCCAGTCTCATTTGTAATGAATTCATTCATTTTGAAATTTTAAGGACCCTGACTTGTGAGTGTTAGCTGAGCTTCTGGAATGTTCTTCAGTATCCCAAAGAGCCTTCCTTGCAAGGCAAAAGGAAGTTTCCATTTTAGTTTAAAAAAAGGGACATCTTAGAGTCTCGTTTATCCAAATATCTAATTTTCAAATTAGAGGCCCAGAGTGATTTTTCTCAAGAACACACAGCTGATTAGTGCTACAACCAAGGCTAGAATTGGCTCTTAACTCTCAATTCAGAGAGTTACACATCAAAGAGGCCATTAAATAACTATTCCTTGAGATGTACATAATAGTGTAGCAATTATTAAGGGTCTATTATGTTCCAGACACTTTAGAGTTTTTTTCATTTAATCTACATAAAACCTCCAAGAAAAGGGTCATGAATGGATGCAGCTGAAGTTTTGATATAATAGCATTATGTAGCGCTATGTTAATTTCCCAGCTGCTAAAACAAATAGCATACGAGTTGGCTTAACAATGGGAATTTATTGGCTCATGTTTTCAGAGACCAGAAGGCTTACTTCTGCATAGAGTCAGTATCTTCTGGCTGGCTGGCGATCTTTGGGGTTCCTTGACTTTTCCATCATGTGTCAATGCTCATCATGGTATTTTCTCCTTTCTCTTCAGGGCTCTTTTGATTTCCAGCTTCTGGCTGCTTCCCATGGCTTCACTCTCTGTGGCTTTCTCTATAAAGCCTCCAGTGATGGGATTAAGACCCATCCTGATTCAGTTAGGATCAGAACCTCATCAAAAGGTCCTTTATACAATGGGTTCCCACCAAAGGAATGGATTAAGAACAAGCACTTCAGGTGTACTGAGTGCTTCCAAATTCCTGCAAGGCATCATCATGACTGTTTTACAGATGAGAAACCTGAGGCTCTGAAAACTGAAGCAACTTGCTAAGGTTGGATCTGAACTCAAAACCTGTGTGCTACCCCCTACCATGCTACCCATACAGGCAGCCATAGATGTTCTTCCAGCCCAAATAAGTGGCATCAAAGATTCTCCCCATTAGCAGGTCTATTTCACCCCATAGCACTCCCCATGTCAGAAGATAGCTGACTCCAATGCGCAACAGGTAAAGGTTGACTGACGCACCCAGGTCAGGCTGAGCTCTCACCATGGAGGCAGCATGCAAGATGACCTTGTGGTAGGGTGTGTCTGGACCTTGGCTTGACAGAGTCAGAAACCTGACCCTACCATTTCATTTAAAGATGGGCCATGTCCTTAAAAATCAAATCACATTAGAAATATCACAAAATAATAATCATGTAATAATAATAAGTATGATAGTATTGATGACTACCTTTATTAAGTATGTGTTCTATATCATGTGCTATCTCTAATTATTACAGAGATATACCTACCTTCCTAAGAGATGAAGCCCATTTTCCATTCAGGAAACATCCTCATGTTGAATTGTGGTGCTTAAGAGATTCCTTGGTGAACAAAGAATTGTTACAGAAGGAAGTGAGTGTCTTATATTATTCTTCAGTGATCTGCTGAGTATCCTCTACTGAAGGAGCACTGCCATAAAATAATTTACCCAAAGTTGATTTTTGTTATACATACTATACATATACATATACATATACATATACATATACATATACATATACATATTTGGCAGGCTTAGTCTAAAATCAGAAGTGGTGAAATGCTAACCAGTTCCTAAGTCTGTTCTAACTCTTAGTCTTAGTTAGTGTGCATGTGCTCCTTAATAGTTAGAACAACAACTTATGCTATGATTTTTTTGTTTTTGTTTCTTATTTTTGTTTGTTTTTGGAGGTACTGGGGGTTGAAACCAGGACCTCGCACATGGGAAGCAGGTGCTCAACCACTGAGCTACATCTACCCGCGGATGCTATGATGTTTAAGATAACAGTCTGGTAAGATTTTGGGAACTCTTGTTGGTGTCAACATGTAACAATGTATTTACAAATCTCATCATAGTATTTGTTACTTCTGGGAAGACTTAAACTGTTAGCTAATCCCTCCTATTGTGGCCTGATTTTCCCAATTTGTCCTCTTATTTTGGGAAAGAAACAGTGTGTTAGGCCAAGCAAGCCATCTCCCATCTCCCTGCTCAGTTGCACCAACATCACATTTTCATCTGCATCAGCAATCAAGCCTGACCTTGTTCAGAAAAGAGAGGCAGGAACTTCTTTGGAAAGTGTCTAGAAAGCCATCCACTTTTTTGCAGCCTTTGGCCTCTCGTAGATGGCTGTATTTGTTAGGCTAGAGCATGACAATAGGAGTGAACTGGGCCAATGACCTTCAAGTAGAAGTCATTGGTCCTAAAAGATGGCTAAAGAAAGGAGAGTGAAGGTGCCAGTGTCACCTCTAGAGGAAAAATAATTCCAAGTACTTACACTGGGTTTATGGTAATAATTGATATACATAGGAAGTAGTTTAACATGTTAATCAAAAAGTAGAGAAGGCCCAATGCAACCTGAGCATCAGGATTAGATTCCATTTCATTCCTCTTGCTTGGACAAACAATCCATGGCTCAAGTAGCTGAGAAGGAATTCCTGAATACACTCATGCCGAGGGCTCTACATTGTTAAAGTAGTGTACCAAGATAGTGAAAAAGCTAAAACCACAATGCTGAACTGAGGTTAGATACAGGAAAAGACATAGACAGGATGTGAAAGCCAAATATGTAGAGTCATAAATAGGCCAAATTCAGCCACAACACAATTACAAACCCAATCTAATGTTAGTAATTTCTGGGAAGATTCCTATAGATTAGGCTCCTCCATTGCATGAGGATTCTTGCCTCTTATCTTGATATATTGAGGTGAGTGAGTTATTTCAAGGCCCGACATGGCATTTCCTTCCACAGCTGCACCAACATCCACACACACACATACTCAAACAACATTAGTCTCTTTCAAAAATTATATAAACAAACAACTAAGGCTGGGCCTGGAGTCTATCAGCCAAAAGTTGTTTGGACAATTGTCTATTTGTTTGGGGAAAAAAATAAAGCTAGATCCCTATGTCAAACTATATACAAAATTAAAACTCCAGGAGAGAGAAAGTTTTAAACACTAAAAAAATAAAACTATAAACATACCATTGGTGGGACTCTTAGCCATGGTAGCCTGAAAAGGTTGGCAAATTCTCCCCTTAGAACACACAGAAAGCAAGTATAAAACTAGATAAAGTTGTTTAAAAAGAACCATTTTAGGGCTGGAAATCAACCAAAGCAAACATTAAATTGAAAAGTATTTATTCATGAAAACTGATACAAACTTTGGATAAAACAGAAGGAGCCTAAGGCTTCTTGCCTGGAGTGCTCTGATCTCCCACCTAATTTGGTAAAAACACCAAGTTTTACTAGTAGAGCAGGCCTGACAGAGAAAACCAGCGGCATGGCTTCCAAAAAAGAAACTTGATTTGGGGCAGAGAGCAAAAACTTCCACTGGTAGTGTTGTCACATAAAGTAGCAAAGTTAGTGTGAAAAGAATTGGGAGAACCTGGAGCTCTGCTAACCTGAGGTTGAGGTCCGAGCCGTAATATGTGGGGAGATTCTGGAGTGAGAGAGCCATAGAAGGGCTAGATAAGCTTTCCACACATCCCTGGCTGACCAGGAAACTACACACATGGCCAGGGGAGACGCAAAAGAGCCTTACATAAAAGCAGACTTGAGAACTGGCTGAACTTTGAATGTGCTTCTCAACCCACACACAGATCCATTGGCAGAGAGTGAAGTTTTAGAGGCTTGAAGTATTTGAGCACAACCTCTGATTAAATAATTGGCCAGCTACTAAGCTACAGAGTCATGGGGGCAATGCCTAAGAAGCTAGGGTGAAAAAAATAAGTGTATAAAACTGAGCAGAGACATCAGTGGCCACATACCACAAGGGAGGTTACGTATAGGAAAGTTACAAGAAGAAAGAAAAGAAAAGGAAACCTCAGGGGTGAAAATTAGAATCTAGAATTGCTACAATATATTATCTGAGATGCTGGGATTTAACAAAAATTTTTAAATAGAAAAGCATGACCCGGGAAGCGGGTGTGGCTCAGTGGGTAGAGCCCCCGTTTACCATATGGGAGGCCCGGGTTCGCGTCCCGAGACCTCCTTGTAAAGGCACGCCGGCCTGAGCGGTGCGGTGGGCTGATGCGGCAAGACCTCACAGCAAGGGGGAGATAAGCAGACACGGAGAAGACACGCAGCGAATGGACACAGCAGCACAAGCAGCAAGCGGGGGGATAAATAAAATAAAATAAATAAATCTTTAAAAAAAAAAAAAAAAAAGAAAAGCATGACCCATATTCAGGAACACAAGCAGTCAATAGAAGCTAACTCAGTGTGCCCATATGTTGGATGTAACAGAAAAACATATCAAAGCAGATATTATAAATATGCACAAAGAATTAAAGGAAACTATGTTAAAAGAATAAAGAAAAATATGACAATTACAAAGAAATAGAGAATCTCAATGGAGAAATATAAACAATAAAAATGAACCAAATAAAAATCCTAGAGTTAGAAAGTACAAGAACCAAAATGAAAATGGGCTTAAGAGTATATGTGAGGGAAGCAGGTATAGCTCAAGCGATTGAGCTCCTGCCTACCTCATGGGAGATCCGTGGTTCAGTTTCTGGTGCCTCCTAAAGAAGACAGCAAGCTGGCGCAACAAGATGGTGCAACAGGAGACACAAGAGGAAAAACATAATGGGAGACACAATAAAGCAGGAAACAGAGGTGGCTTAAGTGATTAGGTGCCTCCCTCCCACATCGCAGATCACAAGTTCGGTTCCTAGTGCCTTGTAAAAGAAAACAAAGACAACAAACAGACACAGCAAGTGCAAACAATGAGGGGGTGGGGAGAGATAAATAAATAAATCTTTTTTAAAAAAAAGAATATATGTGAGATGGCAGAAGGGAAAAAATCAGTATATTTGAGCAGAAATCAATAGAAATTATCCATTTTGAAGAACAAAAAGAAGAAATGTGGAAGATAAATGAACAGAGCCTCAGAAACTCATGGGACAACATCGAGGAAACCAATATGCATGCAATGGGAGACCAAGAAGGAAGGGAGAGAAAGAAAAGGGCAGAAAAAAATATTTGAATAAATAATGCCTGAAAACATCCCAAATTTGATGAAAAACATTAATCAATAGATTCGAGAAGCCCAATGAAACCTAAGTAGGATAAGCACAAAAGAATCACACATCACAGTCAAGTGCTGAAAGCAAAAGATAAAGAGAAAATCTTGAATGCAGTAAGATAAAAATGACTCATCATACACAAAAGAACAATCTCTTTAATAACAGCTGACTGTCCCTCAAACAACTGAGACTAAAAGGCACTGAAATGACATATTCAATGGGATGAAAGAAAAAAGTGTCAATCAATAATTCTATGTCCAGGAAAACTATTTTCCAAAGTTGAAGGTGTGATAATCATTCCCAGATTAAAACAAAAACATTTGACAGCATGGTGTTTGAGACTAGCAGAGCTATTATATTATATGGATATGAAAGTGGTTGAAAGGGAAAGTCTAAGGACATGAATATTACTAGAAGGAAAGCTAAAAAATGTAGCATGGGACTATATAGCATAGTGAAACTTCATGTATGATGTATGGGTGATTGTTGCAGTTGGGTAGTTTGATGTAATTATGAATTCCAAAAATATAATTGGATCATGCTTATAAACTGATCTGTTAATCTGGGCATGATTAAGTTATGATTAAGGCATTGACTGGGCCACGTCAGTAGGGCGTTGAGCCCCACCCCTTTGGTGGGTGGGGGAATCGAATATAAAAGTCAAGGCAAAGGACAGAGGAAGCAGTTTTTGAGAAGCAGTTTTGATGCTGGAGTTTTGATGTTGGAGAGAAGGCCCCAGGAGAAGAGAAGTGAGCCGTTCGCCTGATAGTCTACAGCTGACCTTGTGGAGGAACCAGAGTTGCTAAGCCCAGAGAGAAACGCAGCCCCAGGAAGAGAGGAACCCAAGAAGCCTGAACCCTGGCAAACGTCGGCAGCTGTCTTGCTCCAACACGTGGCAGTGGACTTTGGTGAGAGAAGAAAATTAACACTTTATGGCCTGGTATTTGTGGACTTCTACCCAAAATAAATACCCTTTATAAAGACCAACCCATTTTTGGTATTTCACATTAGCACCCCTTTGGCTGACTAATACAGTGATATTGCATATATAAGACTGTTTTTACAAAATATAAATACAAATAAACTAGAAAGAAGGAAACAGAATAGTAGCTATATATGCCAGGGGAAGCACAGAAAGATTGAAAGGTGATGAGTTTTGTTTGTTTGGTTTTGTATTTTAGTATTATTATTATTACTGGAATAATGAAAATGCTCTAAAAACGATTGAAGTGATGATGGCACAACTATGTAATTATACTGAATACCATTGATTATACACTTGGGATGGATTCATGCTTTATCAATATGCATCAATAAAATTGATATGTTTAAAAATTCCAATTGTAAGTAACAGAATTGCCTGATAAGAAATACTAAAGAAAGACTTCACACTGAAGTAAAATGACATCAGACAGTAACTTGAATCCCCACACACACCAAAAAAACCCAAAAACCAAACAAAATTAGACAAAAAAACCAAAGAGCACTGGAAATGATAAATATGCAGGTAAACATAAAAAACTGTATAAATAGGTTTTCTTAATTTCTTAAAAAAACAAATAATTGCATAAAGCAATAACTATAACAATGTTTTGTTGAATTTATGACATGTATAAATAAAATATATATAACAATAATGCACAAAGGAGAGGGGGTGAAATGGAGATATATTGAGGCAAGGTTGCTATCTTGTACCAGAATTGTCAGTACTAAACTGACATAGATTGTAATAAGTTAATATATATATTGTAATCCCAAGAGCAACCAGTAAAAAAATAACTCAAAAAAGATAATCAATAAAACCACATAGGAATTAAAATGGACACTAAAAAATATTTGTTAAACACAAAAGATGCCAGTACAAGAGGAGCAGGGAAACAAAAAAAGAATAACACATACAGAAAATAAATGAAAAATGGCAGGTGTAAATCCAACCATACCAATATGGTTAAGATAGAAGACATAAATTAACAAATCAGAAATAAAAGGCGGCTATAACTGTTGACCCTACAGAAATTTTAAAACTCTAAAAGAATATTATGAACAACTTTATGCCAACAAATTATGCAACTTAGATGAAATGGATAAATCCTAGAAGGATATAAATTATCAAAACTTAAGCAGAAGTTAAAAAATCTGAAAAGACCAAAAACATAAGGAATAAAATTAGTAATTAAAGGTCTTCCCACAAAGAAAAACCCAAGCCCAGATGGCTTTCTTGATAAATTCTATCAAATATATATATAGAGGAAATATTGCATTTTAGAAAATATGCAAGGAAATAACCCTTACCAACTTTTTCTGTGAGGCTGGTATTATTACCCAGATACCAAAGAAAAAGACAAAGACATCACTAGTAAAGAAGGCTACCGATCAATATCCCACCTGAAAATGGATACGAAAATCCTTTAAAAAATAATATGAGAAAACCAAATCCAGAAACATATATTTTTATAAAAATTATATGGATAAGAACAAATACTAAACTTGATCTTAGCCAAAAGGCTGAGAAGCTACATTATACTTTAATGGTGAAAGACTGAAAGCTTTCACAAACTGAAAGAAACCAAAAAGACCTAAATAAATGGAAGGACATTCCATATTCATGAATTGGAAGACTAAATATCATTAAGATGTCAATTCTACCCAAACTGATGTACAGATTCAACACAATCCCAATAAAAATCCCAGTAGCCTTTTTTGCAGAAATGGAAGAACCAATTATCAAAATTATTTGGAAGGGTAAGGGGCCCCAAATAGCAAGAAAAGTCTTACAAAAGAAGAATGAGGTTGGAGGACTCTCACTTTCTGACTTTAAATCATATTACTTAGCTTCAATGGTTAAAAAACAAACAAACAAACAAACAAAAAACAGCTTGCTACTGGCATAAAGATAGACACATTAACCAATGGAACAAAATGGTGCTGGGGTGCTGGGA
>JAQZBX010041411.1:0-22354 GCA_029593785.1 Cabassous unicinctus
CAGGGCTTAATACCTAAAACAACTCATTTCTGATAACAATCATATAGTGAGTTCACGGCAGCATCTTTGGCATGTGGAACATCTTTGTGGAATGAATGAATGAACGAATGAACAAATGAATGAGTGAATTTGCAAGATGAAAGGTGAGGAGCCATCTCCTGCAGAATGTACTCCAAGTAGCAATCGTATGAATCCCATTTGTAATATGAGCCCTAATCATTGTTGCGTTTGACACTTTCCAAAAGGTGGTACTAGAAACGGAGATAGTAATTCAAAAGCAGCACTTAATCACAGGATTAGATGGTGCCGTTAAGAGTCATCAAACACATGCTCCCACAAGGAGAGAAACACGTTATTAATGTAAAATTATCTTCTGAGCAGGTGGTGTAGGACACAGTGATGCCTTCCTGCTTCAGAGTCTACAGTGGCATTCTTGAACAGATAGATTAAGAAGTCCCTGACCCAATTTTGGAGATGAGGGTTTTGTACCAACTTTTTGTATATCTTGGGCATGTCACTTTACCTCTCTGTGTCTCAGTTCCCTCCCCTGCAAAGAAAGGGGCATAAACCTGCAGGTTCCTTTTACTCTCCCTCAATTCCACAAAGACAGAGTTGGATGTCCCTTCTCTGAAGACCCAAGATATTGTAAGAGCAAATAACTTAACCAAGAGGCACATCTGATAAATGCTTGAGTTGTAATTTGAACCCAGGATGTCCTTACTATAAACCCATGCACTTTCCAATATTATTTTATTAACGTTATCCCCCACCACCTGAAATATCCTTCTTCATTCAGCAATAACAAAAATATATATACCTAGAATATCTTTGCCAGCCTCTGTGCTGAGCATGCGGGCAAAATAGATCTTTCCTAAGCTTTCATAGGACTTATAATCTAGTCAAGGAAAAAGGTGTTAATCTAATAACACTGCAAAGAAATGAAAAATAGAAACAGTGAGGATTGTGGATGTTTTCAGTGTTTTGAAATCATATAATATGGAAATTTGACCTCAACAGGAAGGATAAGTCCTGAGGAGGTGAAGCCTGTGCTAAGATGTTAACTAGGTCAAGAGAGGAGAGAAGGTAATGGACACAGAAGGAGCAGCACATGCAAAGGTCCTGTGGTAGAAAGCAGAAAACTCATGGTGAGTATAAAAGCTGCGGGTGGCTGGAGCACAGAGAACAGGGGAAAGGGCAGGGTGTGAGATGAAGCTGGAGTGATAGGTAGTGATGTAGGGACTTGACTATATAAAGCCTTATGAGGGGTGCTAAGTATTTTTCTCTGTATCCTAATGGAAATAGGAAATCTCTGAAGACGATTCTGTAATGCTCTTTATGGCTGACTCTCAAACATCCATTCTACCCCAACTGGTCAGTCTAAGACAATCTTGGAAATCCCTTTGCTGTTATAGAGGTTGCTTAGAAATGGGCATGTGACCTAAGCCTGACTAATAAGACAAAGAGGCGACCATAAACAGGTTTCTGAGGTAAGTTTCCATGTTCCTAAGAGGGACACCTTGAAAGAAGTGGTCTATTTGTTCCTCTAGACGTTCATGAACGTGATGCCTGTAACTGCCATAGCCAATCGGTGGGGCTTAAATCAAATATCACTCCCTGGTTGTGTTGAGCCCAGAGGAGGATGCCTGGCCTCGACAGCTTCCACAGTGGACAGTCATTATGTGGAAATAACCTCACCAAGAAGACACATCTTGGGCAAAGTGTCATTCCTCAAAATAAGGGGATGGAGGCAGGGTAGCCAATGTGGACACATATTTATTATCCCACGATTGATGACCTGTCAATTACAACAATTGAATCTGAATTTAAATCTTCTGCCCGGCTGCATTTATATGACTTCCATTGCGTTGAAGAAACCTGGCGAACAGACGCAGTCTCCCCCTTGCCTGTAATTACATGGGGCTGCAGGCTAAGAGCCGTCTGGGCTGGCACTTCGGTGAATCAGAAGTGGGGGTGCTTTAGAAGCACTCTGCAAGGCTCACACACGTGCACACACACACACACACACACACGCATGCACAGAGATAGAAATATACTCACTGGCAAACAGCTGCTCCACAAAGGGTGTTCTCACGGAAGGGACACCAGAGTTGGGGCAATTTTTCTCTTAACTGCTGAGAGGTGCTGCCCCTTGGCTTCTGAGAAAATCCACCAATAACAATGTATTTCTGGACTTCCTTGTGCACGACAAGGGGCAGGGACAGGGAACCCCTGCACTACAGAGGCTCTTGAGCATGATCTCATTCTATATATACAATCCTGGGGCTCACCCGCCCTGTCTCTAAAACTCATTCAATCCACCACCCGCTAAAGAGCCCCTGAAACTCTTGCTTTTCCCTGTCCCGGTTCCTTGATCCCTTATTTGGTTCTGAAGCTCAGGGCATGCTATCTGCCTGGGGACCTGGATTGGATTCCCTTTCTCGTTCTGACTTTGGGTCCTCTCTAGGCTGTTGATCCCTCTAAAATTGGCCCCTCTCCCCCAGATTCACACCCAGGGCACCCCCCTCTCCTCTGGTCCTGTGGAACTTCCCAGCATGCCTTCTATTGTCCTATACTCCTGCCCCAGCCTTTGTCAATGCTGCCCAAATGTCCATGGACTCAGACATACCAGGGACAACCCCCCACCCCCGATGAGTTGGGAAGGCTATGTGGCCTAGTGATAAGTCAAACACATATGGTCCATATTCTAACTTCACCACTTCCTAGGTATGTGACTTCAGGTCACTTTATAACACTCAGCCTTAATTTGCTTATCTGCGAAAACAGGACAACGATGCTGCTACAAACACTGATGGCTGCCTGACCCACAACCATTCCTTCTTTCTTGCCAATAAAGTTTTGCCAGGTATTTTGTTTAGGCATTTAAAGGCAATGTGTCCTGTCCCAGGGAATGACTTTAAATTTTTTAATTGATCATGGAAATCCTATTCCCATCTGCCAAGTGTTGTTTAGTTTAGGGCATGTGACCATTTTTGGCCTAGGGATGGAAAAGGAAGTCTGACGGGGAGTTTTGGGGGAAAGATTTTCTTGCTTGACAACAAGAGAGAGACTTAAGAGAGAGAGAGAGCCTGCCTCCCTTACTTCATAATTTTAGACATTGTTGTGTGATTCTGTGATGCTTGGTGTTATAGCACCCATCTTTTTTTATTTCAGAGAAGTTGTAAGTTTACAGAAAAATCATGCATAAAATACAGAGTTCCCAAATACCACCCTATTATTTACACTTTGAATTAGTGTGATACATTTGTTACAATTCATGAAAGATCATTTTTATAATTGTACTATTAACTATAGTCCACGGTTTATAATAGGGTTCACTTTTTTGTTGTATATTTATCTTTACAAATTTAAAAAGCTAACAATTGCCCAAACCTCACAATTAAAAAAAAATAATAGTTTTTATTAATAACTGACTAATAAATGATTATACATTTTTCTATATGTCTTCGTAGGACAGTAATTTTTTAATCCACTTCTATGCAGAAAATATATAATTCAGACTTTTCTCCTAGCATGGTTGGTAAAGATTTTGATTTTACTACTGATGGTTTAGAAAATTTTCTTTCAGCTCCACAACTCATTATTGGTAATGTCATGTAAATTTTTCTGCTCATCGTAAAACTTGGAAAAATGCTAACAGGTGTGTTTCATATACGAGCTGAATGCCTTAGAAGAATTTTCCATAGACTAGCTTCTGGCTCCTTATGCTTCGGACCCTATTTCTCCTCTGTTACCTACATTTCCCCATTTCCTTTTGCAATAGCACCGCCGGCTGCTGTTTTGTTTCAAGTCAGCAGGTGAGTGAGCACAATGGATGGCTGTGTTCCTGGAAGCCAGTCCTACACTCAGCTCAATGCAACTTAACTATGCGTAGAAGGGACTGAGAACCATATTAACAGATGCCACGGATCCCCAACCCAATGGATCACCTTAGCTGGATCCCAAAGTACTCCCAGTCTCTCCAGCATGGAGGACCATAAGGAATGCAAAACAAAGAGGCCAATGGGAAGGAATTAGCAGCCTTACTTCCAATTGCATTGCAGTTAAAACATCTTTCTTTTGCAAATTTTCAGAAAAAAGATCTGACCCTGTGAACATGCTGCTAGAGCCTTAGAAAGTGTCCATACAAGTGCGGCGGCCTTAAAATTTAAGTTTTGTTTGTTTCACAGTAAATAAATCCTCTCCTGTTCAAAGGGATATTGTGAGAGTTGAATGAATACATAATAGAAAGTGCTTCACACAATGTCTGGCACATAATGAGCTTTGAATACAGCAGTAATGACATCTTTTTAGTAGCATAAGTATTGGAATTAGTTAAGATGTTACCTCCCACAATACATTTTTTTTTTTCTTCCTGAAAACGTTTTTGTTGCTGTATGACGCAGTATGGAAACAAGTCTAAGATCTACACTCTTCTACCTCTGGGTGGACACACCTTTAAAGTTCATCTTCCCATAGAAAATTAGTTTGTGATAGGTCTTTAGTTTTCAGGGGTCAAATACTCCCATGCCTGAAAATAATCATGACGAATCAGGAAATCAAAAGTGACATCTTTCCAATCAATAGTTTGATTATTTTTTTAAATTACAGCCATCTTTGCCCTAAAATCAGCTTGCTATATTTAGTCACCAGAACCAAGCAACATCTGCCCAATGAAGCAATAGCGCTTTTCATAAGTGATACGTCATCTATTTATTTCGACAGCTAAGCACCTTCTGGCACAACAAACATCCACCTTTGGAAACAAAAACGGAATTTTGGGTGTCTTAACAGATATGAGTTGTCTAAAATTACAGACAGTGCTAATTAACTGGAACACAGAATTAGAACCCATAGTTTGGAAAATAGATTGTTTGTCAGAAACTTTAGCAGCAGGAACCTAAGCTGGCTGTTTCAAGGATATTAAATTGATGATAAGAATTATGCAACATTGTTAAATCTCAATAAAGAAAGCCTGTCAGTTGTGGGGCCTGAATTAGATCATTTGTTTGTGCAAATAGCAAGTGTTTAAAGTAAATTCCCTTTCACTGATAAAAATTATGAATAAACCTAGTGAAAAAGATAGTATCTGTGGGAAGGAGACTAAAATTGACCATAACTTCATTTTCATTTGACTACCAAATTATTTTTATTTTCTGTCAAATATACCTTAATTTAAAGAAAGCAACTGTCACCAGTAATTCTAAAACTGGAGTTACTTAAAGGGTTAAAACATGAGGCAAGGCTGGTGGAGTACCTGGAACATATGTTCTTCTGGAAGAGACACATTAAGAAGCAAAGTGAAAAGGGTAAGGTTTCAAAGTCTGGAGACTTGGATTTTCATCCCAGATCCATCACTAATTCACTGGATGATTTTAGTCATCCAATAACCTGATCTAGCTCATTAGGATAATAATTCCTGCCTCCTTCATTGAGAGAATAATTGTAGGACACTTTGAAAGCGAGAAGGCACTACGTAAAAGGGAAAATGGGAATGGCAATAGAGCATGTCATTAGCTCACACTGATGGTTTAGGCTCTGTCAGAACTCTGCCACTAACCAGATGTGTGGCCGTGGGCAGCGCACGTAACTCCTCTGAGCTTCATTTTCCTCTTGAGAAATGGCTTTAGTAATGATGACATGAGATTGTGTGAATTCATTAATCCACTGGCATATAACAGAGACCCAGATTAAGAATGAGTTAATGAACTATGGACTGGAGTGGACTTACTGATATTCTACTATAGACTTGTTGTGATTCTAGTAACGGAAGAAATTATAGCATTGATGTGGAGGCAGTGGCCACTGGAGGCTCTGGGGGCAGGGAGAGGGAAAGACAGGTGTAATGCAGGGGCTTTTCTGGGACTTGGGAATCATCCTGAATGGCATTGCAATGACAGATATAGGCTATTATATGTCTTCCCATAACCTCCAGCATTGTGTGGGAGAGAGAGAGAGAGTGTTGGAGCCAAGACTGGGCAGGAACTGCAGGTGAACTAGTTGAGGCACCTACAGGTGTCAGAGACAGAAGGCCTTGAAAATATAGTCCAAATCCTCATTTTATGGTCAAAGTTGTTACTGAGTCTTAGAAAAGGAGAGAGATTTACCCAAAGTTATGTCATTTCTAAGTGTAGAGGTGGGTAGAGTGATTCGCAGAGGTCTAAGAAGGTGGCCTTTCTCCAAAATATCTCCCCACGTGTCTTCCCTGGCATGGTCTTTTCTACCTAGCAGGAGAGTCCACCCACCAGTTCTATTTTTGTGTTAGACCCTAGAGTGCTCAATATGTGGAAGGGACCTACCAGCAGATTTCAAAGGTACCCAAAATCTCTTCTCTTCTTTTTTCTCTTTCTTCTTTCTCTTATATCTCATATGTTAATCAGAACTCTTTGGATTACAGATGAAAGAAACCTAATTTAAACTGATTTCAATAGCAAAAAAGAAATACATTGGCTTGTGCAACTGATCCATAAATAGAGTTAGCCTCAGGCACAGCTGGATACAGGGGCTCAAATTACAACATCAGGAATCTGCCTATTTCCATCTCTGCTTCTGTCTGAATCAGCTTAATTCACTGGCAGTCTTTTCTCGTGGTGGCAAATTGCCGCTGGCAGACATGGAACAGTAGACAAAGAGTTCATCTTTCAGTAGTTCTAATAAAATTTCCAGAAGTGAGTTACATCTGCCTGACTCGGTCATACATGTGCTTTGTTATGGTAAGAAGACTGGAACATGCTGATTGGCGAGCCTGACTTGTATGCTCATCCCTGGAGTGGAAGACTGAGGTCGGCCCCACATGAGTTATATGGGCTTGGAGAAGGGAGGGCTGATATCCCAGAGAAAAATAGGGATGTTAGAGGCTGAAAAAAGGAATATGGAAGGTTAGTAGGCAAAACAAAAGATGTCCATCAGATTTCCTAAATTCTCTCCTCCCTCTTTTTCCTTCCCCTTCCTATACCTCCTTCTTTCTCTCTCTCTCTCTCTCTCTCTCTCTCTCTCTCTCTCTGTGTGTGTGTGTGTGTGTGTCTGTCTGTCTGTCTGTCTGTCTGTCTCTCTTACTGTGATGGCCCTTGTGTATAAGATACAAAGATGAGCCTTATGTGGTCCCTAGCCTCAGCAGCTCTCGGATTTAATAAGGAGGGGGCAATTAAATAACAAACTAATAAAATGTGACATGCTTGGAGGAATGCATGCGTTCATTTATACAGGAATGAATGAAATGTTATAATAGAGAAATATGCAAAATACTCTAGGAGCAAAGATGAGGAGGGATTAATTTCACCTGGCCCAGGTGAAAGCTCAGGGAAAATTTCACAAAGGAGACATTTAGGCTGATTCTGAAGAAAAGGATGAGGAATAATTCATAGCCTTTCCCAGTAGAAAGAAACCCTTATGTTATTACAATTGGAATCTTTACTGCCAGTGCATGCTGAAGAAAATCCATGATCAGAGATCAGGAAATTTGGGTAGACACAGCCTGTCACTAAATTTAGCCTTCTATAAGTCATTTATCCTCTCTTGTCATCAGTTTTTATCATTTGTCAAATAAGCAGATGGGATCATATCTAAGGCTCCTTCCAGCTCTTAAAAACAAGGAATTTCTCTCTTGAAAGGTTGAGACCCTTGGATTGTAGTGGATGGAAGGGTCTTTGATGCTGATATTCTAGTTAAATGTTCATTGTTTGCAGAGTTTGTGAGCATTCCTGTGGGGAGAAACTGGTTTACCAGATGTCTGGCTCAGCTAGTTACTACTGTGGTACTAAAGGGAAGAGATGGTGGGAGTTCCCTAAATTGAAGCTGGATTATTTTATCCCACTGTTGGAAGTCAGTCTTTAACCACAGCAATGGCAGGAACTGAAGGTAATTTAAGAGCCAACAGGGGTTTTCTACGACCAGGTTAATTTTTTTTGCTGATTCCCATCATTTAAGGATCATCTTGGTAAATTCATTTTGTGAACTTAGTAAGTTCATTTCCCCAAGACTTAGGTTTTGATTTCTCATGCCTGAGATATCACCCTTGGCCAAGATAGAGCAGGGCATCCTAAAATATGTGTACAGGTTTAAAATATCACCAGGTTCTGTTTTCGCTTCTTAATTTAGTAAATAGGAGGAAAACAAACCCTATGCCACCTTTTTTTGTTATAATCTTGTATTCCAAAATCCTGTTGAGAGAGCAGCATGACCCATTAAGCCCTGACTCTCCAACCATAGAAATTACTACCTCCACCTAATGACTACAATTTGTTACTGTTGTACAGTCCTAGCAGATGAGTAAGTTCTAGCAAACGGGAAGAAAATGGACTTGAAACAGGATGGAGTAGGAGTTCACAAATGCCCACACGGCATTCCTGAAAATAAGGGCTTCGACTAGAGAATTCTCTGGAGACAATATTAGCCTCATTTTAAACACAATAAAACAGGCTCCAAGAAGTGAAATGACTTGCTATATCGCACATAGAAAAAGCATATACAAGAGTTAGGGGCTTAAATCAGATTTTTGGTTTACTACAGTGTTCTTTCCATTAATCTTTGTCAGACTGACTTTCAAAAGCAAAACCAATAATGCTACCAAAATAACTAAAATGAAAATGACAGAAAATACCTAGTGGCAGGAATGAGGAGCAGCTAGAGATGTTGTATTGGGCCAGTGAAATATAACTCTGAAAAACTGTTTGACACTGTCTACTAAACTACATATATGCACCCTCTACAAACCAGGCATTCCATTGCCAACCCAACACCCAAAGAAATGTACAAGAATATTTGTAGTGATATTCATAAAAGCTCCAAACAAGAAAGTACCCAAATGCCCATCAGCAGAATATATAAAAAAAAAACATGGTATATTCACACAATGGGATATTGTACATGCAACACCTTGGGTAAATCGCACAAATATAATGTTGATCAAGAGAAGCCAGACACAAGAGCACATACTGAAAAATGCTATTTGTGTAAAACTCAAGAATAGGCAGAACCAACCTAAGGTATTAGAAATCAGAATAGTGGTTACCCTTGAGAAGTAGTTACCAGAAGGGGGCATGAGAGACGTGCTTCTGGGGTACTGGTGATGTTCTATTTCTTGATCTGTGGGTTTAACTGCATGAGTATCTCCAATTTGTGAAAATTCAGCAAGCATTACATTATGATCTATGAACCTTCTGCATGTTACACATGAATACAATCACAAAAAGTAAAGGAATAAAAGCAAATGCATTGAAAGTTAAGAAGGAAGCTAACTGAAGGCTATCAGAAAGGCTTAAAAGTGGTAACAATAGTTGGCATCTTATCAGAGGCTCCCATTTACATGCATTAGCTTATTGAATTCTTTCAACATCATAAAGCAGATACAATTGTCATCCCGTTATTAGAAGGGAGTACCAAGACTCAGAAAGGCTAATTACTTTACCCTCTGCTTACCTGTACAGATGAATCATCACAGTGAGATAACATTTCACACCATTAAGATGGCTATTAGTGGGGAAAAAAAAGGAAAGTAGCAAGTATTGGTGAGGATGCAGAGAAATCGTAACCCTTGTACATTGATTGTTAGCAGGAAATAAAATGGGACAGCCACTGTGGAAAACAGTTTGGCAGTTTTTCAAAAGGTTAAACATACAATTACCATATGACTTGACAATTCCACTACTAGGTTATAGTTCAAAGAATTGAAAACAGGGACTCAGTTACTTGTACAGCAAGGATCATAGCAGCATTATTCACAATAGCCAAAATATAGAAACAACCCAGGTGTCAAACAAGAGAAGAATGGATAATCACAATGTGGTATATATACCCAATGGAATATTACTTAGCCATGAAAAGGAATGAAGTTCTGATATATGCTAGAAAATGGATGAACCTAGGAAGTACTATGCTGAGTGAAATAAGCCAGACCCAGATGGACGAACATTGCACGATTCCTTTTTTATGAAATATCTAGAATAAGCAAATGCATAGAGACAGAAAGCAGATTAGAGGTTACCAGGATCTCAGGAGAGAGGGAAACGGGGAGCTATTACTTAATGGGTACAGAGTTTGTGTTGGGAGTGATGGTGAAGGTTTTACAACACGGTCAATGTAATTAATATCACTGAATTGTAACACTTAGAAATGCAACAAAAATTTAAAAAACTGAAAATTGAAGCAACCCATCTCAGAGTCCACCATGGGGCACTGCCTCATGCACCCTGGGAGGATGCGGGGCACCCAGGAGTATTTTGATACACTAGTTTATTCTTGTGGAAACCACTTAGGAACCTAAGATATCGGAATAGATTCCCTGAAGTTACGTCTGGAAGAAAAGAAAACGTTTAAATCAAAGTTAAACATTAACTGAGATGGAGAAAGGCTGCCTGTCAAAAATGAGGGCAGCCACAGAGAAAATCACAAGGGCTGTAACTTTCTGCTTGCCAAAGGGGCCTTCGGAATAAATCACTGCTTGTACCACTCTGTGGCAACTGGAGGAGACATGGTTTGATGCAGTCATCGTCAGGCAGTTGGAAGACTGTTCTCATCAGCGCAGAATTCCTGATGATGTATTACAGGATGGTTGGCACTCAAAAGGGGGAATGGTATATGTTTCATGTTTTATGATGTTTTGTCACTTGAGGGAGATCAGGAGTGGAGCACTTATGAAGGGAAAATGGAAGCCAATTTTTCCTTCTTGTCACTTGTGTTATTCGGGAGGTCTTATGTTGGGGGAAAAAAAGCAGAGACTGATTCTACCTACTAAAGGAGAAATGAGTTACTGTAAGGACCCAAGTGGGCCGGTTTGGAAGCAGGAGGCGTGAGTCATCAGCAAGGCTGGGGGACCACTACTTGCTCACTTTATTTACTTTCTCTCTCAGCTTCCCTGAGTGGAGACAATGGGCAGGTTAATCCAATTAGCAGAGAAGGGAGAGATTGGCACGTTGCCTCACTGACTCGTTTATTATGGCTTATCTAGTAAATGCTGGAGTCAAACCCAAGGTGCTTAAAGTTTTGGTGTGGTGATGCTGGTGGAGCTTTGAAAATCATTTTGGAAGGTTTATACCAGGTGATAACCTGTGGAAACCATCTTGCATTTCCTTTGAAACCAGGAGCCTCTTCCTTTCTTCCTCCCTTCTTCCCTTCCTTTATTCCTTCCTTCTTTTACTCCTTCATTCAATAGATACCTCTCTTGTTTTATAGTGGAGGCACCAGGCTAAAACCAGGTTACGTTCATCTCTGAGAATGTGACTTATCTAGGCACGTCTTCTTTGCTGACAGAGAGGCTGACCTATTCATGTTCATTAGCATGACCTTTCAAGAAGGAAGAGAGAGGTGCTCCAGATATTTGTTGCTACATAACAAAACATCCCACAACTTACTGGCAGAAGAAACAACCATTTTAATATGCTCACGATTCTGTGGGTTAAGAATTTGAGAGCACATGGAAGGGCAGCTTGTCTCTGTTCCATAATATATGGGATGGCTTGAATGACTGGAGATGGTTGAATGGCTCTACTGGGGCCATACGTCTGGAGCTTCGGTTCTTCACTATGTGGTCTCTGCTGAAACTGGAATCTGAAATGACCTGCTTTGCTCAGGCCTGTGCCTGAGCTGGGATGGCTGGAAGATTGGGGGATGGGCTGCATTGCTTTCCTTCCACATGACAAGCTTGGGCTTCCTCACAGCATGGCAGTCTCAGGATACACAGACTTGTTTCATGACAATTAACTTGCCCCAGAGAAAGTGTTCAGAGAGAGCAAGGTGGGCGCTGCCAGGCCTCTGAGGCAGCCTGGGGAGGCACACAGCAGCACTTCTGATTTAGTCTACTGATTACACAGGAGTAGCCCAGATTCAACGTGGGATGAGAAAAATGAAGGGCATGAATAACAGAACGTGAGTTTCTTGTAGAGGGGGCATCTTTGGGGACTGTCACAGAGGAAATTAAAGTTATACGAAGGGCCCCATTGGATCATGTCATGTGGGACCAAGCAGGGATGGCCTGAGGCCCAGAGCGCAAATTAAGACACAGGTGGGTGATTTTATTCACCTCCCGCATGACTTTGCAGCCATACAGTGTGGCTCCAGCAGCTTGAGGACTCCAAGTAACCCACCCTTGGGAACACAGGAAAGGCCCATGTGGCACCGTCCACTGAGACCCTCAGTTGGCCAAAGGCAGAATAAACATCAAAGGCTGCCAGAGCAGGGAAGGCAGAGCATGTTGCCCACCACAGTGACCCTGACAACAGTCTGGCTAATGAGGGCAAATGAGACCACCCTTAGGGGATCCCCAGATATTAACTGGGGACACTCTAAAGGGGTCTGGAAGCAAAACTAGTGAAATGCGACTCTCCAATCTTATATAAGCCCAGCTGGACAAACTGGTCTGTGAAGACAAGAAGTACATTTTATAACATTTTCAGTTCAAGCTTTGTACTTAATGACCTCACCCTCAGGGGTTTAGCATCTAATTGGGAAAGTAAAATTAATATACATTAAATAATAGCATAAGACAATGTAAGAGCTGTCACCGGGGAGCCTCAAAGTAATGGCTCACACATTACGTTTTATAGGAATAACCTCATAGAAAGAAGACATTCTGAAAGAGGGAGTAAATAGCAGGGCCTCCTGAAAGAGGGAAATTTGATCTGAGTGTCAGAAGTCAGTAAAATTTAATTAGACAGAGAAAAAGCAGAGAATGGGGGGTATTTGAAAACTGGAAATGTTTTTGTGTGACTTTTAACCCAAGACAAAATTGTTTTCAACTAAACTCTTTTTTGACATAGCTCTTTGCAGTGTGCAATGCATAGAATTCTGGGATTTGAAGATTAACGAGAAAGCTAAATGTAGTTATGAGGGGATTGAAAAATCAAAAGGAGAGGTGGCGTTTTGGAGGGGCCACTTACTTATAACTATTCCAGGAGTTGCTAGGAAAGACACTCAACCAGCAGTTGGCCCAATAGTAAATATTTTTGGCTTTGTGAGCCAGTCTTTACTGCAATTACTCAATTCTTCTGTTGAGCACAAAGGCAGTCATAGATAATCCACAAATGAATGGAAATGACTTTGTTCCAATAAAACTTTATTTGTAAAACCAGGAGGCAAGCTGGATGTGGTCCATGAGCCAGAGCTTGCTGACCCTGGATCTAGAGGTTCAGTTAAAATCTGTGAATGTTCACTGAAATCTACACAGACTTTGCCATTGTGGATAAGAATGTGGTATAAAAGTTTGTTCACTCAGCAGATATTTGCAGGAAGTCCATTGTGTGTTTGTCACTGTGCTGGTCAAGGGAGATGAAATGGTGAATAAGGAGATGTGACCCTTCCCTCACAGAGTTTACAACCTGGGAGAGAAGGTGGGAAGGAAAGCTGTAACAGGATGAACCCTAATTCGGGGGGATGGAGAAGCCACAGTGACTTCCCTGAGGAAGTGACATTTAATCTGAGACTGGAAGAATCTTTTTCTTGGCACAGAAGGTTCGTGGAAGGAGGAGTATAAGCAGGGTGTTAATAGAATATAGCATAGAAGAAGTGTTCTACACAGAAGGAACAGCCGTTTTAAATGCCCAGAGGCGTTTTATCCGAGAAGTTGAGAAAAGGTCGGCATGGCTGCAACAGAGACAGCGAATGGGGAACGGGTGAAAGATGAAAGTGGATGTCTCACTGGAAGCCCACCAGTATCGCCAAGACAAGCACAAGGTGCTGAAGTGTAGCTGGACTCCAACAGGTGTTCATTTCCTCTCCACTGTCAGGGCGTTTCATAACCGAGCTGTTTGGAAACAGCTGAGGTTCTGAAGATGACAACCCGTTGTGAAATCCTCTCTCCCAGACACGGATTCCACTCATGAGAAACTGGTGCTTGGGCTACTGCAAGCAACTCAGCTAAATTTCAGGGGAAGCAATGATCCAACCTCTATTCCTCCCACACGCCTGGCAAGGGGAAAGTCCATTTCCACATTGTTTTCAACTCAGATTAAACTGGCACCAGTTAAAGCAAACCCACAGGGGGCTTGAGCCTTCGTCCTTTCCCTTCAATAAGAGTATTTAATTGGATGGAACTATCTATTCCCTGCCCATGCCAGGTAATGGAGGGTCAGCCGCATTACGATCTCCTAGAAGTAGTGCCATTACTGACGATATGCACATTCTGCGTTCCACCTAATTCTAATATAACATACTTGGGCTCCAATAAATCGAGACATGAACTTCATCCAATGGAACACAGTAAATGCTCAGTAGATTTTAATTTATAATTCTTTGTCATATGTAAAAGAATCCAGTACAGTCTCGACATGAGATGAGTATCAGCAAATATTAGTTCTTTTCCCTTTCTTCCAGGACTTTCTACTGCACAGCTCTTGCCTGAAATCTCATAAAATCTATCTAGTGCCATATTTTCCACTTTACCAGATGCCTTAAGGGCATCTGCAAAAACAGATCCTTCCGATATTGGAACAAATCCTTTCCAGTCACACCGAAAGAAAAATCTGATTGGCAGGATGTAGAGGAAAAGCTAAACGCCCAGTGGCAAGCATAGGAAATGCCTCTGTGGGGTTCTACATCCTATGTGGGGCCTTTACTCCCTCTGTCCTCGTATAAATGGATGGGTTTGCAGGGAAACTCTGAGATCGTGTACCCAACAGCTGCACACTCAGGGCTGGTCAGGATGCCTTACCTCGGAGGCCACAGGAAAGGGCAGTCTCAAGGACACAGATCGCCTTTCAAGTCAGCATCCTGCCCACTCGCAAAACATGGCCTATGCCGTGAGACTTGAGTGCATTCTGCGGACGTTCTACCTACAATCTGCATACAGGTGACGTAAGGAGCCAAATGTATGGGAGATGTAACTTATGCTCCGAGGCTGAAGCACAAGGAAGTGGCAGATCTGTTCCCCTCCCTGCTACAGGAGGGAGGCGTGCTGTTTTATATTGCCACCAATGTTTCAATAGGCTGGAGAAAACCACATCTGAAATGGTTGATATGGGACAATTGGATCAAATGGTGAAGTTTGAATTCTGACCCCGTATCTCTCCCTTCTTGGTGGGATCATTTCATGAATTCTGTATCTCCATTTCTCATTTGTCTAATGTGGGTCTTACTCTAGGCAATGGCTAAGGGTCTTTCCAGTTCTAAAACCCAAGATTTCTGGGGCAGCTTTGAGCAAGGAAGAAAGAGCCGAAGAGCACTGAATTGGAAGATGTAGAACTTGGATTCCTATTCTAACTGTTCCACTAAATAGTTGCATGGCCTTGGGTAAATAATTTCATCTCTCTGTAAATCAGTTCCCTTACCTGTAAAATGACAGGGTTGGGATCGATCCAGCTCTAAGAATTTATGAGTCAGTGACTCAAATAAGGGCTTGCACTAAGTATCTTCTCTAAACAGTCTCTTTGAGGTGATGGGGGTCACACATCTGAACATTTTCCTGAGAAGAATGAAGGCTTTAATCTGCCAGGCAGTGCAGAAATTGTTGTTTACTAATTTTGCCATCTGACATCTGCCTGGTGTTTGCCTGGAAATTGTTTTATTTTTTTCTTATTACAGAAGTGAGACACGCTCAAAGGAAGAGAAAAGAAAAAAGAAAAAAATAACACCTGCAATCTATTCTCCCCCTCCCCCCACCCCCAAAGATAATCACGGTCCAATTTTGTTTTGTTTTCAGTATCTCCCAGTGAGATTCATCATTTTCCCCAATCACCCCACAGTTCTCCAGCTTTCGAGAACCAGGGGTTCCTGTAACTTTCAAATGAAGCAATTCATTCCTCCTGCAAAACTTCTCTATTTCTGCACAACAAATTGACAACAAAGTCCAGGCGCATCATGACTGGGTTCTCTGCTTAGGGTCTTTCAAGGCTGAAATTCAGGTTTTGGCTGGAATGAATTCCATTCCAGAGGTTCTATGGATGAATCTGCTCCCAAGTTCATTCAGGTTATTGCTGAATTCCATTCTTTACAACTAAGACTGAGGTCCCCATTTTCTTGCTGGCTGTTGGCCAGGGATGGCTCTCAGTGCCCTGAGGCCACCCACAGTCCCCGCCACCTGGCCCCCTCCACTGTCAAGTCAGCTGGGCTACACTGAATCCTTCTCATTCTTTCAATCTCTTTCTGTCAGGAAGAGCCACATCCTTTCAAGAGCACATCTGATGAGGTCAGGTCCACCCAGGGAATCTATCTTTGCTTAACTCAAACCCAACTGATTAGTAACGTAATTATGGGAGTAATATCCCATTAAATTCACCGATCCCACCCAACTTTCAAGACAAGGGATTATATAGGCCATACCCACCAACCAGGGGGACAGGAATCTTGGAGGCCATTTTAGAATCTTGCCTACCACACCCCCTTTCCCCACACTATCTAACTACAGAAAATGTTTCTCTGGAAAGGAATCTTTCACTGTGCCAGGCACAGAGTTGGACCTCAATTAGCATCTGTTAAATGAACCAAAGTGTTTGTGACTTTAATGGCCGTGTGGCCAGCCCCTTTTCATTTGCCACCCCACATTGCCACCTTCTGCGGCCATATCAGCACTGGCTCTCCATGCTTCTCCTCTTGTCCTTTCTGCTTTAAGCCCAAACATAGACCCCAGCCTTCCAAGACACTACTAGCAAAAGGCTGACACTTGGATGTAGTAAGATTGGGAAAGGAATCGGCTAATGGAGACAATGGCAAAACAGGAAATAAGGAAATCAGATGTAGCTGGGAATCAGGCATCACGACTCTTTTAGTCCAAGTCATATCCAACAAAAGATGTCCCTTTCTAGTTTTCTTTCACCTAAGACCAAGGTCAACAAACTTATTCTCTAACCTATCAGATAGTAAATATTTTAGACTTTGCAGGCCATATAATCCCTCTTGTGAAAACAGTCATAATGATACATGAACAAATGGATGTGGCTGAGTCCCAAATAAACTTTACTTTAAAAAAACAGGCAGTCAGGATTGGCCTGTGAGCCAAAGCTTGCTGACCTCTGCTGTAGACCCTGGGTGGCTGCTAGGAGGCTGTGACCTACTCTCTTGCAACTGAGTCTCTGCTCCTTTATCCCTCCAGGTTGAAGGCCTATGGTCATGCCTGTCCCAGTCCAACAGAGGAAAGTGAGACCTTCATCACATCCACATAAACTCTCCACTCAAACAAGTCATTTACACGGACATGCAAAATAGTTTCAGGTTCCCATTGTCCCGAACTTGGCCATTCTGGATTTTGCATTAAATTGGAAATAGCAAATTTGAAAGATGTTGTTGTTTGTTTGTTTCTTCCAAGAGAAGAATTCTTTAGAAATCCAAACACCCAGAGGAAACTCTGAAATTATAGTTGCTATTGTTTTAGTGACCCTATAGATATGGATGGAGGTCCCAGGCACTGTTCAAGGTCATTAGCTGTGCTTCCTTTCCTACCAGCCATTCGTATAAACAATGTAGAAAAATCCATGCAGACAATGTAGAAGAATTATCTCTCCTTTCCCATATCAACACCAAACGTTCCTGTTTCTTTTCTTTTTTTCCTTCCTGTTAAAATAGGAACTTCACAGTTCAATGGGTTCTGTAGAGTATTTGGCAGAAAATGTAGTTTGAGTTGCAACTTGCTATAATAATTGCTACCATTTATTGGGAGTTTACTACATGCCAGGCACTTTGCCAAGTGTTTTATATGTGTTATCTCATTTAATTCTCACAACAATTCTATGAGATAGGGACGATTCCCCTTCCATTTTATGGAACGGAAAAAAATTGTAGCTCCTGGAGGTTAATCAGCTGCTCTAGATTAGAGCCAGGAAGTGGTGGAGTGAATTTTGAATTCAGTTCTCTCTGGCTCTGAAATAAGTTCTCCTGATTGTTACACCTAGATGCTTCTGCATCCAGGAGGCGCAGTTCCTGAAGTGGTATTTGTATATAATCTCTTTGCCACTACGGTGATGGAAGAACATGAGCTCTCTCAAAAGGACACCAGTGGCATCCTCTGAAGACCAATGCCACTTCATAAAATGTATCTATTGACTGTTCCCAGTAAATAAGTTCAAGACAAGCTTGAGGGCTTGATTTCAGACAGAACAATATATTAGGAGGAAGGAAGTGTCCCATGGCAACCTTAATAAAGCTTCTTAGCTTGTGGGATCTTTCAGACCACATCAAAATGTAACACTGACACTGAATGGCTGTATGTAGACAGTTTAGAATTGACATCATCCCTACTTCCTTGTGAATGGTGCTAGCCATGGGCACTTCTGAGCTCCCAACCATCACCAAGCATTCTACTTACATTATCATATTTAATTCTCATAATAACCCTCTGCAGTCAGGACAGTCTAGGCTCTGCTACAGTAACACACAATTCCAAGATCTCAGAGGCTTAAAATAACAAAAGCTTATTTCTTGATCATGCTACATGTCTATCATGGTCAGCTGGGGATTCTGCTACTCTGGGCTAGGATGACAAAGAAGGTACTATCTGGAACGTTGCTGATGGGCATCACAGGGGGTAAAGACAACTCTGGAGCCAATTAAATGCTCAAGCCTAGAAATGTTTCAGGTCCCTTCTGTACGAACTCATTAGCCAAAGTCCAACATCCCACCAAACCACAAGAGAGTACTCTCACTTTGGGCCCCAAAAGGGCAGGAAATGAAATATTTGCTCCAAGGCAAGTACTATTATTATTCCACCTTTTACAAACGATGAGAGAGGTGTTAAGGAATATACCCAAGGCTACACAGCTAGATGAATGGCTGAGCTTTGAGACTTGACCTTCTGACTGCACTCTTCACCTTCTGTGATAGAGATAGATGTGTAAATGTGCAACTAGAATATAAAATAGATTAAGATGCAATAGCTGTTTAAATGAAAAATAAAGCTTAAAAGAAATGTAGGGGATGAATAATTCCACCTGAAACATAAAAAGCCTAAAAAAAAAAAAAAAAAAAAAAAAAAAAAAAAAAAGCCTTGCGGAGGAGATGTGGCTTGAGTTGAATCTTGAAAAATGGGAAGGGCATTCCAGGTAAAGAGTTGAGGGGAAGCAAAGGCACAGAGGCAGGGGAGCACAAGGTGAGTCAGGACGTGTAATGCATTTTGGCTAGAGTAGGAGGGGGGACTTGGGAGAAGAGACAAATAGGAATTCAGCAGGGTATAAGGTAGAAAGCAGATTGGCAACTAACTGTAAATTTATTCTCCCAGCCTTGAGAAGACTTGAACATTACCACAACTAGAGAAAAAATAAAGCATTGAAGACATAAACCCAATCCATAATGGATCCAAAGTCTCTTCTTTTTATAGAATTATAGTATTTCTGGAGTTCTATAGAGTTCTTGGCACATTGTAGTTGTTCAATAAATATATAAAGGACATTGAATGATTTCCAGGAGAAAAAACTGCATATGAGGTTTACTGTTTGCCCTGAGGACAAAACAGAAAAAAAACTACTAGAAATCGGAGGACGGGGGGAGGTGTGAGGGGAAGGAACCCTGCAAAGAATTTTCTAGATTGAATTTGTCACTGAGGACACAGAACACCAACGTGTTGGCAAGCAGCCAAGACAATAAGAGAGAGAAGACGCTAGCACAAACTGTGCGGTCAAGGTTTGACTAGGCTTGCAGTGAATGGGGCTGCCATATGGAGTTGTTTTTATTTGCTGTGGGTAATTTTCTGTGGAAGAGCATCTTCCTAACCTAGTATAATGAAGCCGATTGTTCGTGCTTAGAATTATCAGCAAGTGAAAAAGAGAAATGCAGTCATAAAACACTTGAGCTGAGCTACAGCCTTGACTCAAGTCCATTAAATGAACTTCCTTACATGAACCACCAAGGAGCTGGGGTGGGCTGGATTGTCCTGCACACTGACCAAAAGCTCAAAACCACTGGGATTTCTTATCCCAAGATTCACAGACCCTCGATGGAGAGAGAAGCCTGCTTGGGGGACCCTGGGGATTTCTAACTCTGATGAGAGAGAATCCTAGCAGTTCTTAGTGGGTAGTTCCCAAAGGTAACTCAATTTTCTGAGACTGAGTCATTCTTTCCATTTTCTGCCCAGATGAATTCTGACCCCTGGGAAGAAACTTATGAGATGTAAAGATTGGGATAAATGATGCTCAGGGAAGAGAAGAAACATTATTAATGGAGGGTTTTATACTTGTACCCCAGGCTTAGGAGCTTGGAACACATCCTCAGGATCATGGTGAGGGTGGAGGATGGATGGAAGGGAAATTTTGAGATGACAAAGATGCCTGAAGTTGACTGCAATAAACAAATTGTGAAATGATGAAAACCTCAATTTTTTCTGTAACTATGGAAATATAGAGGACCGGAACCATTTCAAACAAATTTAGGAGTTAAAAAAACTATTCCATGACTAATTGAACGTGTTTGTTGGTTATTTACGAAGTAAGATAGTTTACAGATGATGGGGATATTAGCATACTATGGGAGTCTCTGCAATTTAGCAAGGGTAAACAATAGTGGCACTGTCCTTAATAATCTGATAATGATCTTTTAAGCTATTATGCCAGACCAGAGCAGTAGATATATTTTGAAAGTGAGGACTTTTGAGTCTTTCCAGGAAACTGGTTTCTTAACTTTCTAGGCACTAGACTATTGTTGTCTTTTTGCAATCTGAGGTTGCAAACACTACCAGGCCTGAAGCTTAGAGAAAGGAACATTCATGGGAAAGTTCACTTTAATGAGTTCTGGCATCCTAAATGCCACCATATTGTTTGCCTCTGGTAACCACTACCATTTGGATTATTAGATGTAAAATGTCCTCAATGAGCAGTGTTTTATATTTATCTGTCATCAAAGGGGCAAGACATTAAATAGAAGAGAGGACTAGAAAGGTGGGGAGAAAGAGAGAGCAAGAGAAAGGGAAAAAGAGGGAAGAAGGAAAAAGTGAAATAGAGGGAAGAGGAAAAGGGAAGGGAAAATGAGAGACAAATGACCCAATATTGTCTATAGCAGGGTTTCTCAACCTCGGTACATGGCAACTGGGGCCAGGTAATTCTCTGTTGTGGACTGTCCTGTAAGTTGTAGGATACTTAGCAATGTCTCTGGTCTCTACCACTAGATGCCAATAGCACTTCTCACTTGTGACAACCAAAAATGCCTCGAGACATTGTCAAATGTCCCCGGGAGGATGGGGAGAGGTGGCAAAATTGCCTGGGGTTGAGAACCACTGGTCTATGATATGATTTCTCATAAAATATGTAACTATCTATTGTAATTTTACAGAATGATAGGCAGAAGCTGAAGAAACACAATAAAGCTAGGACAAAAGGCATGGAGGTATGGTCCCTGAAGTGTTCCACTATCTGGGGGTCTTAGAGTGAATGAATGTCATGGAGGGCTCTGCACATGATGAACTGTGTTTACCTGGCACAAATCCAACTGTGACTGATGCATCACAATTTACACAGTTGATTTCCTGTACTTGGGACAGTCATGTCACCTTTCTTCTAGCAAAATCATTTTCCTCCCTACTTGGATAGAAATATAATTATAGAGAGAGGGGTTGTACGTTTTGGGTTGCAGTGCATTCTAGTTCTTTGATATAATCATATATAAAGGTAGTAAAAGGCATCTCAAGTCTTTGTCTCTGATCATTTTAATGAAATCAGTAGGAAGATAGGAGGTAGTGTTAATAAGTGTTAAAAGCTAGGGCTCTGGAGTCAGCATTCCTGGATTCCAGCACACCTTGAGCAGATTTCTTTAGCCTTCATTTACTTACCTGTGAAATGGGGTAAAAAATAGTATATCAAAGGATTTGGTGTGTGGATTGAGATAATAAAATAAAAGTGCTTATCTTCTTTGGAGAAATGTCTACTCAAATCCTTTGCCCAATTTTAATTGGGTTATTTGTCTTTTTGTTGTTGAGTTGTAGCAGTTCTTTATATATTCTGGCTGCTAAACCCTGATTATATATATGGTTAGCAATTATTTTCTCGCCTTCTATCGGCTGTCTTTTCACTTTCTTGATTGTGTCCTTTGAAATACAAAAGTTTTAATTTTGATGAAGTCCATTTTATCTATTTTTTCTTTAGTTACTCATGCTTTTGGCATCATACCTAAGAAATCACAAGCTAAACCCAATCCCACCTGCCATGTTATCTTCTAAGAGTTTCATGGTTTTAGCTCGTATGTTTGGATCCTTGATCCATTTAGAGTTAATTTTTGTATATTGTGTGAGGTAGGGATCAAACTTCATTCATTTGCATGTGGATATCCAAGTTTCCCCAGGACCATTTTTTGAAGAGACCATTCTTTCCCCAATTATGTATGTGGCACCCTTGTTGAAAATTTGTTGGCCATCTATCTATGGGTTTATTTTTGAAATCTCAGTTCTATTCCATTGGTCAAGATATATTTATGCCAGTACCACACTGTTTTGATGACTATGGTTTTGTAGCAAGTT
>JAQZBX010041412.1:0-21783 GCA_029593785.1 Cabassous unicinctus
GAGTGGAGAGAGGCTGCTCAATCTCTTGCACCACCTCAGCTCCCTGGTTTGCTGTCTCTTATTGTCTCTCTTCTGTGTCTCTTTTTGTTGCGTCATCTTGCTGTGCCAAGTTCTCCGTGTTGGCCAGCACTCCTGCGTGGGCCAATACTCCTGCGCAGGCCAGCACTCCACGTGGGCCAGCTTGCCTTTCACAAGGAGGCCCCAGGAATCGAACCCTGGACCTCCTATATTGTAGATGGCAGCCCAGTCGTTTGAGCTACATCCGCTTCCCTCTAATACGTCTTTTGATTCTCTGATCTACCATAATGTCCACCCACCATTTTTCCTTGAGAGACATACAACAAAAAGAAAGTTTTAATTCCTGATAGTTTTTGGCTCTCTTTTAATAAAAGCTATTATATTTATTCATACCTTAAGTAAAATTGAAAATTATAATTCATTTGATTAAATAATTATTAATATTGCTAAATAATGTCACCTCTTTTGTTATGGATTAAATCAGGTCCCCCACAAGGTCATCTTCAAATCCAAACTCCCTGTCCCATGGACAAGAACCTATTTGTAAATTGTATTTTGAAGATATTATTAGTTAAGGTGAAGCCAAACTGAATCAGAGTGGGCTCTAAGCCAATATGACTGGAGTTCTTATAAGCGGAGGAAATTTGGAGTCAATAATAGGAGACAGATGAGGGAAAAGATGTTCATGTGATGGAGGCAGAGATTGAATTATGGATGTCTGGAAAGCTACCACCAGCACACTACAGACGTTGGAGAAAGCATGGCTTGTCAGCACCTTGGTTTTGGACTTCTACCTTCTAAAACTGTGAGACCAAAATTTCCTGTTGTTTAAGCCAACTAAACTGTGGTACTTTTTTGAGCCCTGGCAAACTAAGAAATCTACCATCCCCTTTCTTGATTGTTTGTCCCTTAGCATTCTCATGTAGTTGAAGCTTCCACTAAGCCATGAATAGGCTTTCATCTAAGCAAATATTCACTCAAAAGCACTTATTTCACTGTGTCCATTTTAGTTTGAACCCACTCTTCCATTATTGGATTTGTCAGCAAAATTAAATAAAAATAGCTAGATAAAGGTCTTATATCTACAAAATTTAAATACAACACAATTTTAACAAACACTTTTAACATATACACCTGTTAATAATTAACAAACTCATTTTCTAAATATAGAAAAAAGAAGTAGGGTGAAATATATTTTTCTGAGCATGCTTAGAGTTGGCCTAGAGTAATACAAAAAAAAAACAAAACCACAAACAGAATTATGTGGTCTTGATTCATTATCTGAGTTTGTCATTAGGTCCCTTTACTGCCACTTTTCTAGAGCAGGGTTTCCTGTAAAATGATGTGGTAGGGAGATAAAAATAGAAGCGGGGGGAGGGGGATTTTCTAGATTTATTCTAAGTGTATCTGCCCATAAAATCTTTACTACTGTTTGAAAGAATGCAGGTATGTATGCTAATCTAAATATTGTACTTAACTGAGTGACAGAGCAAAATGTTGATAAATATGTTAACACATAGATATCATAATGATCATGTATTCCTGTTACTGTTTTTATTGGAAATTATTGAGAAGTTTGGAGGAAAATCATGAAGCATATAGGCAATTCCCAGCCATTAATATGATTTACCTGAAAAGATGCAATTGATAGTATATACATATATAAAGAAATACATGCAGATATACATATATAAATAGAAGATAGAAGAATATACATGAGAAGATAGAAAAATATTCATATACAATGAATATTTTTAACAATGTTTCCCCTTTGTCATTATTTTTCCATTCTAATTGAATGGGAGTAGGCAACATTTGTGGATATCCCATAATTAATTTTGTTGTAATGCAGGGATGGAGAGGATTTTAATGTAAGCTTTGAAATCAGGAAGATTGAGTTCAAATCCAAGCTGTGCTGCTTATCAGCATCCTCAGACCCAATTTTCCTTAATCTGTAAAATGCAGATAATAGCAATGTTGGGTTACTCTGAGTATATAATAAAATAATGATCAGAACACAATTTAAACCTTATTTATTTTTAATGATCACATGAAAATTTGCCCTATAACATTCAGGCTGTGGGTGAGGGGATGAGGGAGGAGGGAGGGATTTAGCATGTTAGATGTATAACGTGTATCAGAACTTCATTCCTTTTTTTATGGCTGAATAATATTTCATCAGTTAATGGACACTTGGGTTGCTTTCATTTTTGGCAATTGTGAATAATGCTGCTATGGATATCAGTGTAAAATATGTCTGTATCTCTGTTTTCAACTCTCAGAAGTGTGGTGGATGGGTCATGTGGTAATTCTATACTTAGCTTTCTAAGGACCTGCAAAACAGTCTTCCACTGTGACAGCACCATTTTACATTCACACATCAGTGAATGATGTTTCTATTTTCTCCAGATCCTCTCCAAACTTGTAGTTTGTGTTTGTTTTGTTTTAATAGTAGCCATTCTAGTGAGTGTGAAATGGTATCTCTTTGTGGTTTTGATTTGCATTTACTAAATAACCAATGATGTGGAACACCTGCTTATGTGCTTTTTGTCCATTTGTATATCTTCTTTGGAGAAATGTCTGTTCAAATCTTTTCACATTTTTTCAGTTGGATTGTCTTCTTGTTGTTGAGTCCTAGGATTTCTTTATATATTCCAGATATTAAAATCTTATTGGGCATGTGGTTTCCAAATATATTCTGCCATTGTGTAGTTTGTCCTTTTATTTTTACAATAAAGTCCTTTAATATGCAAAAGATTTTTTGAAGAGGTCCCATTTATTTACTTTATTTTCTTTTGTTGCTTGTGCTTTTCGTGTAGTCTAGGACACCATTGTTAATAGAAGGTCCTGATGTTGATTCCATACATTTTCTTGTAACAATTTTATAGTTCTGACTTTTATATTTAGATCCTTGATCAATTTTGAGTTGATTTTTGTATATGCTGTGAGGTAGGGGTTCACCTTCATTTTTTTGCATATAGACATCCAGTTTCCCCAGCACCATTTGTTGAAGACACTATTCCTTCCTAATTGAGTAGACTTGGCACCATTATTTAAAAAAAATCAGTGGACCATAAATGTAAGGGTTGATTACTGAACTCTCAGTTTGATTCCATTGCTCTATATGCATGTCCTTGTTCCAATACCATGCTTTTTTGATTACTGTGGCTTGATAATAAATTTTAAAATCAGGAAGTATGAATCTTTAACTTTGCTCTTTGTTTTCAAGATGGGGTCGGTTATTCAGGGTCCTTTACCATTCCATATAAATTTGATAATTGGCTTTTCTCTTTCTGCTAAGAAAGATGTAGGGATTTTTATTGTGATTGTGTCAAAGTTGTAAATCGCCTTGGGTAGAATTGATATCTTAACAATATATTGTCTTCCAATCCATGAACATGGAATGTCCTTCCATTTATTGAGGTATTCTCTGGTTGTTTTTAGCAATGCTTTGTAATTCTCTGTGTACAAGTGCTTTACATCCTTTTTAAAATTTATTCCTTGATATTTGCTTCTTTTAGTTGCTGTGTTAAATGGAAATTTTTTTCTTGATTCCTTCTTCAAATTGTTCATTTCTAGTGTATAGAAACACTGCTGGGTTTTTCTTGTTCACCTTGCACCCTATCACTTTTCTGAATTTGTTTATTAGCTCTAGCAGCTTTGTTGTGAATTTTTCCAGATTTTATTTAAGTAGGATCAGGTCATCTGCAAGTAGCAAAAGTTTTACTTCTTCCTTTCCACTTTGGGAGACTTTTATTGGTTTTTCTTGTGTAATTGCTCTGGTAAGAGCTTCTGATACAATGTTGAAAAACAGTGGTGACAGTGAGAAATTTGTCATTTCAGGATCTTAGCAAGAAAACTTTCAATTTTTCACCATTGAGTATAATGTGAGCAGTAGGTTTTTCATATATGCTCTTTATCACATTGAGGAAGTTTCCTTCTATTCTTAGTGTCCTAAGTGTCCTAATTCTTCATGAGCCTATGTAGCTCATTTTCATGTATCTAGGAATATATCTATTTCATCCAGGGTAACTAATTTTTTGATATATCTTCTTATAATTTTTTTTTTTATTTCTGTGGGGTTGGTAGTAATGCTCCCTTTTATATCTCTGATTTTATTTTTGTTCTTTCTCTTATTTTTCTTCTGTCAGTCTAAAAATGTTTGTCAAATTTATTGATCTTTTTTTTAAAAAAGAACTACCTTTTGGTTTTGTTAAGTCTATTTTTTTATATTCTCTATTTTCTTTATCTCCACTCTAATCTTTTTTATTTCCTTCCTTCTGCTCATTTTGGGTTTAGTATGCTCTACTTTCCCTAAGCCTCGTGTTTCTGAGTTGAGAGCTTTCTTCTTTTTAAAAATAAGAATTTGGAGTTATAAATTTCCCTCTCAGCAATGCATTTGCTGTATCTCATAAGTTTTGGTAAGTTGTATTTTCATTTCATTCACATCAAGATATTTCCTAATTTCTCTTGGGATTTCTTCTGTTACTCATTGATAGTTTAAGAGTATGTTGTTTAATTCAGCATATTTTTTTAATTTTCAATTTATTCTTCTATTATTGCTTTCTAGCTTAATTCCATTTTTTGTAGGGAAGATACATTATATGATTTCAATATTTTTTAATTATAGAGATGTCACCTTATGTATGGTCTATCCCGGAGAACGATCCGTATGCACTGAGGAAGAATGTGTATTCTGTTGCATTTGGTGAAGTATTCTATACATGCCTGTTAGTCTAGTTAGTTTAGAGTATCACTCAAGTCTTCTATTTCCTTAATAATCTTCTATCTAGATTTCTATCCATTATTGAAAGTGGTGCATTGAAGTTTTCTACTATTAATATAGAAACACATATTTCTCCCTTCAAATTTGTCGATATTTGCTTCATATTAATTTGGAGGACTGCTGCTGAGTGAGCATATATTTCTAATTGTTATTTCCCTTGTTGAACTGATTCCTTTATCAGTTTATAATGCCCGTCTATGTCCCTTGTAACAGTTTTTGTTTTTAAGTCTATTTATTATTAGTATAGCTACCCAGCTCCCTTTGGTTACTATTTGCATAGTATATTTTTTCCATCCTTTCTTTTTTAACCTACTTATGTCTTTGAATTTAAGGTGAGTCTCTTATAAACAGCATTTAGTTGGGTAATGCTTTTTTATCCATTCTGCCAATCTCTGCCTTTTGACTGTAGAGTTTAATCCATACATTTAAAGTCACTACTAGTAATATAAGAATTTCTTCTTCCATTTTGTTTTTTTGTCTTTTTTTCACCCTCAATTTTGCCTTTAATGGATACTTTCAAGTTTATTTGATTTTTTTAAATACATTTCACCATATTCAGTCCCTTCAGATTTCTTTCTGAATATATTTTTATATATTTTCTTTATGGTTATCATCAGGCTAATATTTAACAATCAAAAGCTATAACAATCATATTTGTTTTAATGCCATCTTAACTTCAGTAGAATTCATATGCACTATTCCCTTACTCCTCTGACTCCACATCTTTCTTTTGTGCTTGTTACAAATCTTTGTACATTGTATGCCCAAAACCATTGATTTATCATTACTTTTTATACATTTACATCGTAGCACCTGGAGAAAGTAAGAATTCGAATTACATACCAAAAAGTACAAAATAATAGGACTAGCATTTATAAATACCCATATGATGACCTTTACTGGAGGTCTTTACTTCTTTATGCAACTTTGATCCACTGTCTAGTATCCTTTCCTTTCAGTCTGAAGAATTCCTTTTAGCATTGTTTTTAGGGCAGTTTGAGTGGTAACAAACTCCCTCAGCTTTTGTTTATCTGGGAATGTCTTAATCTCTCCCTCATGTTTTTTAGGACCAAAAAATATTTTATTCTAAGTTGCTTTCCACAAAAGGTGTAATGAAATGTACAATTTTCACCACTTGACAACATTTCATATATCCAAACTTTCTCAAATATTTGAAAATTTTTACTTTGCATTTACTGATAATGTTGAGCATCTCTTCAATTATTGACCATTTGTTTGATTGTTTTATTTTGTTTTTTTTCCTTGGAATTGTTGAGCTCCCTTTCTTTAAAGAATCTTATGATATTTCTTATGACTGTACATGAACTTTCCATAAATTTTCTTTTTAAAAAAATGTAGTTCTATTCCTTGGTCTCTCTCATTTTTTAAAGAAATACTTGCCAGGTATAAAATTATTCATTGGTAATTATGTCCTTTTAGCACTTTAAGTTTTTCATCCCACTGCTTTCTTGTCTTCATGGTTTCTGATGAGAAATTGATAATTAATCTTGTTGGGACTCCCTTGTACATAACATGTTGCTTTTTCTTACAGGTTTCTGAACTCTTCCCTTGTACTTTGTATTTGACAGTTTGACTAATACGTGTCTGACTATATTACCCTTCAAGTTTTGGTGTGTGTTGGGCTTCTTATGTGTGCATATTCATGTCTTTTGCTAAGTTTGGGAAGTTTTATGTCATTATTCCTTTGATTATTCCTTCTGCCCCTTCCTTTTGTATCCTTCTGGGATTCCCACAATGTGTATATTGGTATGATTGACATGTCCCACTGTTCTCTCAGGCTATCTTCACTTTATCTAATTCTTTTGTTTTTCTTTTTGTTCCTAAGTCTGAATCATTTCAATTGTCTTGTCTATAAGCTCACTGATTTTTTCTTCTGACAGCTCCAAACTGCTTTTGAAACCTTCTAGGGAATTTTTCATTTCGGTTATTTTAGCGTTCACTTCTACTAGTCCAATTTTGCCATGTTTAAAAATTTCTATCTCTTTATCAAGATTCTCATATTTTCATTCATTATTTTTCTGATATATTTGAGTTCTTTCTCTGTATTTTCCTTCATTTCCTTGAGCATACTGAGATAGATTTTTTAAAGTCTTTTTATGGTATGTCCACAGTCTCGTCTTCCTTACTGATATTTTCTGTATTTTTACTTCTGCTTTAGATGGGCCATAATTTCATTTATCTTTGTTTACCTATAATCTTTTATTACACCTTGTACATTTATTTATTTATTCCTCCCACCCACCCCCGTCTTGCCACTTGTGCTCGCTGTCTGCTCTCTGTGTCCATTCGCTGCACGTTTTTCTGTGTCTGCTTGTCTCCTTTTGTTGCATCATCTTGCTGCTTTAGCTGTCCAAAGGTGCAGGCTGTCAGCTCTCTGTGGGCGCAGGCCTGCTTGCCTTCTCCAAGAGGCCCCAGGAAGTGAATCCTGGGCCTCCCATATGGTAGATGAGGGCCTAATCACTTGAGCCACATCTGCTTCCCTACATCCTGTACATTTTAACATTTTAAAGTGTTAACTCTAAGATTTAGTCCTTGAGTTGTCTGTTTCTTGCATTATTATCCAGCTGGTGTTATTGTATTAACAAAACAAACAAACCAATTCAAAAAACACCTTTAAATGGCTTTGTTTTGGCTGATGCTTTCCTTAAGAGTTCAGCACTCCTATCAAGAAGGTTATCCCAAGGTGAATGCTAAGAACAGGGTCTTCCCTATCTTTTCTGAGATTGTGTCTTACCCTGGGATTGTGCTTGCTAGTGGCCCAAGGATTTCCCATTTACAGGAATTTGAATGCCCAATCTACTGTCTATGAAATAGACTTTTTCCCTTTCCGAGGTGCTCCATCTTAGGTATTAAAGCAAGTAAATTTTTGTCCCAAACTATTTTACTTAATTGTTTCCTATACTGCTTTATCTGTCCCAAACTGCTTTTACCTGGAGAGCAAATTCGAGTAGGAAATGAGGGATGGAGAGTTGAAGAGAAATTTTTTTAGTCAGTATTTCCCACTGGAATAAGGCCAGGGACCCAGGGGATAAGTAAGTACACAAAGACTTTCTCCTGTGGATTTTTGAAGATGTATGTATTCATATGTGTGTGTGTTTTAATTTTTCAGTCACCCAGTTAATGCACCCTGTCTACTGTTTTCTGTAGTTTTAAGAAAAGGTACTGTCCTTAACTTCTTTGCCACTTTTGCCTAAGTCGCATTGAGACAATTGCCTCTCTCAAAGCCAGGACCTCAGCCATCTGAAGTAGCTGATCAATAGCTGTGATTAACAATCAGACCACACACTTCCAGATCTTAAGGAACTAGATTTTTATCTGCCATCCTGTCACCAGCAAGCTACACCAGGAGCTAAGGTTGAGGACTCCAATGCTTCCTGCTCTGAGGCTCTGGGATGGTAGCTGCTGCACAGAGAGTGCAAGCCACTAGTGTTTATCACAATTGACCAGTCTCTTCCTTCTGCTCATCCCTGGGTGCTACACAGTGATCTACTAGACCTCAGTGTTTCAAAATAGTTGAATCAGACAGTTTCTGTCAGTTCAATAGTTGTTTTATTGTAGGGAATGATTCCTAGAGCTTCCTATTCCTATTTTACCACAATCTTCTTGATCAATTATGTCTTTTGGTATCAACATTAGATATATGAAGAAAAATAAATATTAAAGTAGTAAAGAAAAGCATCATACTATTTTATCATAATATACATTAAAATTTGGAGCAAAATTTAAAGAAATACAAATACTTAGTTACAGAATGTTCATGCACTCCCTCATCAATATCTGTTCTAATATTTTATGATTGTCCTTTGTGTTGTGTAGGGCTAATTTCTCCCAATGCAGTTTGAAAATCTTACTTAATTTTTTTCTAAAATGAATACTATTTTATCTAGAAGTCTAATAGCCAGCACTTTATCCTTACTATAGCTATGCTTAACCCTATAAAAATAGAGTTAATAAAGAGAAAAGTTTTTGCTGCCTTTCTGCCAATTCCATAAATGTTCCATAGTTTTATTTTATTTTCTTAGAAGAAATGCAAGTATATATGGTGGAATGTTGGCTTGATACAATATTATTTTGAAGTCAGAGCAGTGGTAAAATTTACAAAAGATTTGTGTAGCAATCTTCAGTTACTCAGCATTTAACAACTTGGTCAAACTTATTCTCTTCCAATTACATAACTGAATATTAAAGAGATTGATTATTTCAATTGAATAATTTTTGAGTCCATAGTTTATTAGTCTTCCTTTTGACACCAATGACCTAGCAAAGCTGTGTAATAAAAAAGATGTATTCAAAGTGATTCTTACTTAATAAATCATATTATTATGTCAAGTCTTTCCTTGCTTCAGAAACAATAAAATGGAAATACCTCCAACAGAGAACTGTTGATTGTAAGGATAAAAATTTACATGAAAAATACCAATTAAGTTATTGATTTCCATTATAAATGCATTATATTAGGGATGGGTGATCTCTTTCTTTGAAGGAACAGATAGTAAATATTTTTAGCTTTGCAGGCTCCATGGTCTATGACACAACTATTCAATTCTGCCATTGTATCATGAGAGCTGAGTGTGGCTGTTTTCCAATAAAACTTTATTTTAAGAAAATAGTGAGCTATGAATGATGTTATTGTTCTTTGCCATAATTTTAATTCTTTTTCCAATCAATCAATAGCTACATAAACATATAAAAATATAGAGAGTTTCAGCCATCCCAAGAGCAAAAAGCAACTATTCATATACCCAGAGTATAAAATAATATTGCCTAAAATTGTATTAAATATTATGTGGTATGGATCCTAATTATTTTTAGAAGTCAAGAAAAGAGAATGATCAGTAAGGATTTGGATAGTGGAGGTAGCCAGTGAGGATAGAAAATGTGTTTAGTTGTTGAACAAAGAGAACAATTGGTCCCTACCTAATTTTACACTTATTTTTTGGTTCCAGTGCTCCCTTAACTTTACTGCTCTCTAGAGCCCAAGAAATTCACTTAGTATTCTCTCAACTTCTGGAATGCTTCTTTATTCCCTTACTTTTGATTCCCTTCCCCATATTTAGGCTCATTTCAGTATCAAAATATTTGTCCTGAAGAAAGCATTTTCTGATCCCTTCAAAGTATTACTCCCCGCTGAAGACCTGTAACTTTTGCACATATGTCATATATCAATTGCTTGTGTTTCTCCTCACTCCCACCCTAGTCTTTCTATTACCTGAGGTCTTATTTATTTTTAAAGTTTGATGCTGTCTAGCCATCAAGGCAAATATAGAAATACAGAGCAGTATATCTATGGAATTTAATTACATGTCTTCATTTGACTATGAGTGGGGCCATGTTTCATCGGAGCCCCTGGTTTGCAGCCTGCGTGAGGATTCTGCACGTGTTCATCCCCATGGTCAAGTGAAAGAATTTTATAAAATCTCATACTATTTACAGATATCTCCTGTTGATTCTGTTTCCCTAGAAAACCCTGACTAATACAACTTGGTACCAGGAGTGGTTCTTGTGGAACATAATCTTAAACATGGGATTTCTGAAGTGGTTCTGGGAGTTTTGCAATTTGCTGTCTACTCTAATTGGACTCAAGGGTACTAATGACTCCCTTTCGAATAATGAATAGGCCATTAACAGTCTATGGCATAAGTTGGCAATGGACATACACAAAATGTCATCACTGGATTCCCCTACTTCCATGCTGATAAGAGGAAAGGATCTTGGTGAGAGTGTTTTCAACACATTAACAGAGTTTTGTGGAGTCAAAAGTTACAATGATGTTGGCTGGCCCCTTCTAGATACTCTCGATACAGTTATCAAAGAAAGGGATGAATTAAAGGCTTCAGATTTGCAACTTAAATGCAGCATGAATGATGTGAAAGTTTCTATGTGTGCTCTGAAAGAAAATCTTGTTTTCTGCAGTCACAGGCTTGAGATCTCTGATAACCAGACTCAGACTCTCATTGTATAAGTAGCAGAGTTACAAAAGAAACTAAAATCTCAACCTCGCAGGGTGTCTGCTGTTAAAGTGAAAGAATTGATTGGAAAGGAGTAGAACCCTGAGGATTGGGATGGAAACATATGGGGTGATGATGATATCAGTGGGGACATTGGAACCCTAAATTCTGCTGAGACTTTGCCAGATAAACCTGTGATGGCCTGCCCTGTAGAGAACACACAATGTCAACCTTATATCACCCAGTCTCCAGCCTGCCTCATGGAGTCTAGAACCCTTTCCAGCCCTGAGGTGGGTATCAGCCAAACTAAAGCCTGCATTGCTCAATTTCTGGCCTGCCCCAGAGATTCTAGACCTCCTCCCAGCCCTGAGGCAGGTACCAGCCAAACTCCAGCATGTACTGCACAACCTCCACCCTGCCTGGTTGAATATCTACCTTTCAACCCTTGACTGAAGAGATTAATCATGAGTGAATATTATCCATGGACTTGCACCCTATTCTGTAGGGAATTAATGCATTTCTGGTTGTATGTAGGACAGTTGAATATTTAGGTGGAAATACATATATGCATGTCTGTTATTGTTTTTATTTAGAGAGTATGGTTTAAGGTGATGTATATGGTTGCCAAGTTGACAAGGGGTAGACTGTGATGGTTAGGCTAATATTTCAACTGGCCAAGCCAGTTGTTTGGTCAAGCAAGCACTGGACTAATTGTAATACAAAGACATTTATGGACTTTAGTCATCCATGAGTTTACTGCATAGATTGCTGATTACATCTACAATCAATCAGGCATATTGCTATCAGCAATGAGTAACATTTTATCCAATCAGTTGAATTCCTTAAAAGTGAAAGTGATTTCAGCATTCAGAGAAAATTTCCCAGCTCATCTTTGGACAGTCAACATCTCCCTGGAACTCATCAAAGACCTTCATAGGAATTGCATCAGAACCCCTGGTTTGCAGCCTGCCTGTGGAATCTGGACTTGTGCATCCCCACAGTCACATGAAAGAATTTTATAAAATCTCATACTATTTATTCTCTTTCCCTGGAAAACCCTGACTTATACACACCTCATAATGAAGGTAGCCTATGATGATTGCCATTGGCTGCATTTGATAACAGATTACAATTAAGAAATGATCTCAGTAAAAAACTAGACCAGATATAATTAAGGATAAAACAGTATATATAGAGTATTCATAAACATGGCAAATTTCAAGTTGGAAAAGATAATTACTTCTTTACTGTAAGCAGATGAAGAGAAAAAAGAAATGTTGTAAGCAAAAAACACCAATTAAAGCCCTATCTTGCAGGAGGATAAAATCAAATGAAAGATCATCACACTCATTATTAAAACCTCTAAAAGAATCAAAGTCATTCCCAGGAAATCTGCCCACTAAAGCCTGGTAAGTTAAAGGTAACTATGATTAAGTCAAGAGAAACAAGGATGTCTCAAACAGAATGTTTGTTGTGGTTACTGGCACATGGAACTGACTGGAATCAAATAAATAAGAAGCTAAGTAAGTTACTGAAGGTATTGAACATCCAAAAGAATCATAACCTAGATTAAATGAGATTGTGACTGTACAAAATTTAAGATGACCTTTATATGGGTGGGAAACAGGCTGAGAATTCTACTCAGACCTCAAGGAAAATATATTCTTCAATTTGAAATTTCAGGTGTGGCTAAGAAGGATAAGTAAGAGGAAACTCTGCAATAGAGGTACAAAAATCCATATAGAACACTGAAGAACTTATTCCAGAGAGCAGAATTAGGGAATGATCTAAGATCATTTCCCACCACCATGGAAGGCACACCTCAAAAACAGACTTGTGGTGATATCAGAATTGCTATAACTTTACATATTACCTCCTAATTCAAAGGCCACCATGTCCTTATGAAAAGACTACTGGGTATTGATTGATACTATAATCAGAAATATTATATTTTAGAAATATTATATATTAGAAATATTTTAATTAGTAAGGCCTTATGAGCTGTTTACCTTGAGGAATAAGTAAGTATATATTATATACAGGAAGGAGAGTGAGTCAGATATATGGTAACAAAAAGGTAGATTGTGGTTGCTGTAAGTCCTGTTCACCAAGGTTTCTTATTCTCCTCCTTCTAGGTATTTGTTAGGATACATTGTCAGGCCCATTTCTAGGTGGATGCAGCCAAGTGACTGGTTCTATCTTATGAGTTGAAGGGCTAATGTACATCTTCTTTTGAATTTGGATTAGCGACCAGCAAAATTTTAAATGGTGACTACTAAGCTAGAGATGACCATGAGGAACAGAGTAGGACATGAAAGACAACAAGAAATAAAACTTTGTGGATTTCAAGTCACTAAGATTTTGGGGGCTATTTGTTATTCCAGTGTAATTTGGCCTATGCTGACTGATATGGCATATCTTTTCAAAGTCAACAGTATATGCAGTTTTCTTTCAGATATAAGTATATTTTTCAAGAAAAAAATAAAAATAGATGTTATGCAAAATAACAAAATGTTTTAAGGATGTGACATTAAGAAAAAGAAAGCATATCAAAGCCAGTACAAATCTCTCTGTCAAGTAAAATGTCAATATCACATATCCATCTAATTTAAATATGAATGTATGTGTTATTAATAATTAATATCATTATTAGCTACTAATAGAAGTGTATATATACTTCATTATAGACAATATTCCTTAGAAAGGGAGTGACCTACAGGAATGTAACATGATTTTTTTCATTCCACTTGAATTTTCAGAACTATCCTAAGTTAGTCTGAAAAGTGAAATAGTGTATTTTTAAATGACATATATGAAGCATCATTGTTGCTCTGTTCCAGTGCCAGGCTGACAGAGAATCTATCAATGGAAGGCTGTTATTTAACAAAAATACTCTCACTTTCCAGAATAAGTTAGGATAATTTTAAAAGTTTCTCAGCAACTTTGAGTCCCAGTTTGTAATGTGGGTTCAAAAGTACCTCTCTTTCCTGAGTCTTAAGTGAGCAATCCCATCATATCTGGTGCACAAAGTTTTTGAAGGTGCTCATAAAAAATTGTCCATTGCTTTTTACCACTCACTCTTCTTAGCATATGAAATCAAAAAGAGCCCAAGAAGCTCATATTTTATATTTATTTTTTTATCATTCTCTCCATTTCTCTGCCACTCAGGGTAAAATAAAAATTTCTATTTGAGAATACAAACTAATGGAAATAATCCCATTTCCAGAACTACAAAAGACTCAATGAATAATTAATTCTTCTCCTCTAAGCAAAAAAATGCTGCACTACTATACATTTAGGAATATACTTAATATATTTTAATTGAATTAATAACCAGAAAAATAAAACCCTAAAGTCAAAATCTTATTGAACTCACTAAGGGTTAAATAAGCCAAACAACCAGTTTTTACCCTGAAGCCAGTTGCCCAGTGATGATATTTTAGCTTCAGTTTCCACAGCCATTTAGAAGCAAAATCTAGCTTTCTTCTTATCTAGAGCCACTAAGGTGTTATATTTTTGGTCTCAGAGTGAAAGAAGAAATCCGTGACTCACTTCAATTCTATCCTCTGGGAAAGAAGAAGAAAATTTGTCTGTCTCATGCACTGGTCCTAGGGATAGAATAGGAAAAAGAAAAAGAAAAAAATATATTTTCCCATGAGATTTCATAACGATAAGCCAAGTTTGAAATCTAAATTCTCACAAAGAAGATGATGTAGAAGAAGAAAAAACCAAGGCAAAATTCAGTTTTAAAATTATTTTGGGTTAGCAGTGTTTCTAAATCCTGGAAATAGGTAATATGCATAATCTTGAGAGGAAATCACTTCATGGCCTGAAAGAATTCTTACAGCTTAAATACCAGTGAATGTGAGCTCACAACCCATGCAAAGATAGCTAATCTAAAATTTTAAAACTAGAGAAACAACAACAACAAAAACCCTTTCAATATGAGTGAAAAATGACGGTAAAGTAAGGACATTCTCAGACAGACAAAAACTAAGAGTCGCCATGAAGAGATTTTGTCATTAAAAAATACAATAGTGAATATTATAGACAAAAGGATATAAAAGGTCTGAAAAGCAAGATGATTTATTAGGATAATGGTAAATAAATGGATAATATAATTAACTGTATCAGACAAGAATAATAATAACTTGAGAATTTATAAACGTAATAGGAATAATTCAGTACTGAACATCCAATACAACAAGATTCAATAAACTAAATGGGAGGATGATTTAATTGTTCCAGTATTCTTGTAATATTTAGAAGAAAGATATAGTTTTTGATAAAATTAGAGTTTGACATATTAATTTAGCAAATTAAAATATTTAGAGTAGCCACTAAAAGAAGACTAGTATAACATCATTTCCAGTAAAATAGATGATGAAAGAGTTACATACTCCGTCAGAGTTCTTAGCATATTGTTTTAATTTATTAGACTGCCAAAATGTAATATATCAAAAATGGGTTGGCTTTTTCAATGGAGATTTATTAACTTATGAAGCTTACAGCTCTGAGGCCATGAAAATGTCTAAGACAAGTCTTCATCAGATGATGCTTTCTCCTCAAAGATCAGCTGCCAACAATCCTGGACTCCTTTGTCTCATGGTAAGGCACATGGGAGCATCTCCTTGACTTTCCCATCTCTTCCAGGTTTCCTTTTTTTCAGCTTCTAGCTTAAGTAGCTTTATCTCTCTATTTCATTCCATATTCATCTTGTTTATAAAGGACACCAGTAAAAGGATTAAGACCCACCCTGGGACACAACTTTAATCAAAGTAACCTAATCAAAAGGCCCTTAACCGAAGTAACCTACTCCAAATTTCCCACCAAAATCAAATCAAAGCATGATTTTCTGGGGGCCATCCAGCCTTAAACTGTCACACATATTAATCATATTTGTTTTAAGTTTCCTTTCTGATTATTCTAATATCATTGTCATAACTGTGTTGGGCTCTAATGCTTGCTCTGTCCTTTCAGACTGCTTTTTGTTTCATTTTGTTTTGTTTTGCCTTTTAAGCATATCTTGTAATTTTTTGTTGAAAGCCAAAAATGATATATTTGGTAATAAAAACTGAGGTAAATAACTCTTCTAGTGAGTTTTCATGTTTATCTGGCTAGGAGTTAGCATGTATTTGCAGTATTCTGTGGCTGTAGGTTTCAGAGGCTAAAATATCCTCAATGCTCTTTGTCTTCTTTATTATTTTTGAGTTTCCTTAGAAGCACCTCCTTAAATAAAGTCTGTATTTTAAGTTCTTTCAGTTATAATCCAATGTTATTTAACTGAAGTTCTGCTGATGTGATAGAAAAGTATTGGGAAGAAGTGTTCTATAATCTTATGATTATATTGCCCTTTTTGTTGTTGTTTTTGTTTTATGAGGGATAGAGTACCTGGGCTCTGACCTTCAGAAGAGTTTATTTGTGTTTTTATTATTCTTCCCTAGGTCAGATAATGCTCTTGTAAGATACTTTTCCATGGAGGGCAGGTCTTTATTATGGAGAAAATGATGCTTAGGGCACAATTCAAGAAGGATATTTTTCCCCGCCCCTTAGCAGAAGCACAAGGGTATTTTTCACCATTTTTTCACTAGGAGAACCTGGTGAAGTGCCTTATAGTTAAACTTCATGAAGTATGGGTGCTTCCTAAGACTGGGCCAGTAAGAACTTTTAAGTCTCAAGCTAGTTCTCAACTTTACCTACAGCACTTTATCAATAATCATCTATGGTGGTTTGAAACTATATGTACCAAAGAAAATCATGTTCTTAAAGCTAATCCATTCCTGTGGGTGTAAACCTATTGTAAGTGGGACATTTTGATGAAGTTACTTCAGTTAAGGTGTGGCCTAGGATGGGTATTAATCTTCTTTCTGGAGTCCTTTATAAGAGAAAGAAATTCAAAGAGAGAGAAAGCAATAGCTGAAAACAATGAAACCCAGAAAAGAAGATAAAGACAAGCGGATGCTGCCATGTGTCAAAGAGCACTGGCAGCTGGTTTTGGGGAAGAAAGCATTGCCTTGATAATGCCTTGATTTGGACATTTTTCTTGGTCTCAAAACTGTAAGCTAATAAATTCTCATTGTTTAAATAAAAAACCCTATTTCATGATATTTGCTTTGAGCAGCCTAGCTTTGAAATTGGGTAATGGGCAGAGGCTGGAAGAATTGTGAGGCACTTGATAGATAGGGCCCAGATTGCTTAGAAGAGACTATTGGTAAAAATATGGACATTAAAGGTATTTCCAATGAGGCCTTAGACAGAAATAATGAATGTGCTATTGGAAACTGGAAGAAAGATTACCCTTGTTTCAAAGTAGCAGAGAACTTGGCAAAACTGAGTTCTGATGTCAGATGAAAGGCAGCATTTGAAAGTGATGAGCTTGGATATTTAGCTGAGGAGATTTCCAAACTAAATGTGGAAAGTTCAGCCTGGTTTCTCCCTGGAGCTCACAGTAAAATGTGAGGGGAATGAGATTAGCTGAGAACTGAACTTCTGGGCACAAAGAGACCAGAAATTGATGGATTAGAAAATTCTGAGTTTCTGCAAAGCAGAGAATAGTGCTCCATGTGAGGGTTTAACTGAATATGGAAACAATCAGCCATTTCAGTGCAAGTCAGGATTTGAAATGTAGTTATCCAGAAAGATTTGTGGAAAGTTCTTTGATCTGATGGTTTGCACATGGTGGTATCTGCTGATCTCTTGCTTCTCTTCCAGATTTCATTGCTTTCAGCTTTTGTTTTCATTGATTTCTCTATCTGAATTTCATTCTCTTATAAAGGACTTCAGTAAGAAGATTAACCATCATGTTGCTGATGCCTTGATTTGGATATTTTTCTCAGCCTCTAAACTGTATGTTAATAAATTCCCATTGTTAAAAGCCAACCCATTTCATGATATCTGCTTTAAGCAGGCTAGCAAAGTAAAACACCATTTAATTGTTCCTACCAGTTAATGGATCTTGCGGCTTCTGTTCTCAGTAAGCGATGATTGTGTGTATTTGTCTATCTTCAGTTTTTGATGTAGCAGTTGAGCCTGTGGCCTCAATTCCTCAACAATATAATAAGAGATTTTGATTTTCACTTTTTCAGGTTTTCTCTTGTTGTGAAGATGGGAGTAATGACTTCCAAACTCTACTTGCCAGAGCTGAAAATTCCATTACATTTTCATCTTTAAGGCTTACCCCTATTTTATGAATGCCATTTTATATCTAAATAATTTTAATGAACATTTTTTAAAAATCCATGTATGTAGTTAGAAGTGGGGTTACTAGGAGAATCTGGGTCCCTTTTTATCTAACCTACTTAATATAGTCCTCTACCTGTGCTCTTGCTAACCTTTCATCCTTTCCCTTTAATGTCACTATTTTTAATCTCTTTACCTAAGTATCTATTGATAGTAATACATATTCTAAGAATTCTAAGACATAAGTTGAAATGCAATATATATTTATACTTACACAGAGGACTGATTTTTTTCATGTTGTGTCAAAAACATGGTTATATCACAATTTTTATGTAGTTTCTTTTTCACATTGATTGGAGACATTAAATGGGTTCTTTTACTCCATAAAGTCTTGATTCAATGCTAGTTACAGAAATAAATCCCAGTCATTGTCTCTTGGCTTTCAGAAGTTCTGCAGAAGTCTCACCATCTTTAAAATTTCAGGAATTTGAGGATCAGAACTTCAAATGCTTTTGAAAGTATATTACATATTCTCTACTTAGAGATTTTTCTCTAAGTTTATGTTGTAGTTATTCAATATATCACATCTTTCAAATTTTGTCCAGCAAAATGAAAGATTAGCACTTTTTTAAATAAGGTTTTTTTTTCATTTTTTTAAAAAGATACTTAGATTACATAAATGTTACACAAAAATTATAGGGATTCCCATATGCCCCACCTCCCACACCTCCCACAACCTCCCACATAAACATTCTTCATTAGTGTGGCGAATCACCTGCAACGGATATATACATCCTGGGGCTTTGCCATTAACCATGGACCATAATACACATTATAGACCACACTCTCGCCCCCCACAGTCCAGCATGTTTTATGATTAGCACTTTATACTGAATTATCCAAGATGTAGTTCTTTTAATTTATCTTCACTTTCTTCTGATAGGCAAAAAACTGTGTAAGCAATTCACAAGAGACATTTAGATTTTATAGTATCTTTTCTGGCATGAAAAGTAGTTGAATTAAAACTACCCTGAAGTAGAGCAAATATAATATGATTAATATCTGAACATAGATGTTTTTACAGCCAGGCACTCTTTTGTCTTATTGGCCTTTAGACTAAGCAAAAATAAACCATTCGAACAGAATATAATCTATACACTCTAGAAGCCAATCTTTTTTGGTGGAATTGTTCCTAGTCTCATCCTGGCTAATGTATAAAGCCTACAGGTAAGTGACATATCTTGGTTTTATATCTACAAAGCCCTTTGCTAAAAGCCATCTGTACCTTATCACTAGAAGTGCAACATAGTTACCAATAAGATATTATTATCCAACTATGAAATCAAGAGGACTGGTATATTTTCATATCTTACAGCAGGCCTAATCACATGCTGAGAAAAATTCAATTTGAAAAATCAGACTGTTAGTGACTCAAGATTATGAAGAATATGTTCATTGTATTAGTAAAGTTATTCACAATTGAAGGGAAATGCTACACTATATTAAATGCTTAAAAAAAACTCCAAATTTTCCCTTAAAAAATTGAAAGCAAAAAAACAGCTAAAACAAATTTTAAAATGATCATTACCCTCCACAGCCAAAACATTATTTTTTGTTAGCTTAAAATCTTTAGACACTAATACGTGGAATCTGTGAATTCAAAATATGCTCATTAATTAAATAAATAAAAACACCAAAAGCAAACCTAGAATCAAAGCTGTTAGAAAACCACATGCAAACTGTCAATTTATTTTAGTACATTATTATGCCCATGGTGTCTGTGTGCCAAAAATCCCAAATTATTGAATTTCATTTAAAATTGGAATCCCCTCAATCAAACCAAATACATTCAACTACAATTTTCCATCCATTCCAAATGGAATTCCACTTGTTGGTTGCTAGGAATACTGCTGCCATGAACTTTTGTGTACAAGTTTTATATGTCGATATCTGTTTTCATTTCTCTTAGAAGTGGAATTTCTGGGTTTTTTGCTTTAACAGTTTGAGAAACTGCCAGACTGTTTCCTTACTTGGCTACAACATTTGACATGCCTACAGCAGTGTATGAGAGTTTCAATTTCTCCACATCCTTGTTGTAGTGGCTTGACACTGTATGTACCCCCAGAAAATCACAGTCTTAAATTTAATCCATTCCTGTGGGTATAAACTTGTTGTAAGTAGGACCTTTTGATGAGGCTTCTTCAGTTAAGGCTTAGCATGAGTCTTAATCTTACTGAAATTCTTTATGACACGGATAAATCAAAGAAAAAGGAGAAATCCAGAGAAGCAAGAAGATGAAATCAAAATGTGGAAGAGAAGTGAGAGTCAGTAGATGGTGCCCTGTGCCTTGTAATATGGCAGAGGGGTCTAGGATGACTGGGCACCTGTCTTCAGGAAGAAAGCATCATCTTGATGAAGCCTTGGTTAGGACATTTTCAGAGCCTCAAAACTGTAAGCTTGTAAGCTAATAAATTCCCACTGTTAAAGCCAATGTATTTCACAGTATCTGCTTTCAGCAGCCTAGCAAACTAAAACACTTGCCAACCTGTTATTAGTATACTTTTTTTTTTTTGCTATTATGGTCATCCTAGTGTGTGTGAAGCTGCATCACATTGTGCTTTTTAGAACCCATGGTCTTGTTGATATCCTTTCGTTCTATATGTAGCGCAGTGAACTGATGTAGGCGATCATACTTAACATCTTTGATTTGTTTCCAATGTCTGTGCTTCCTTTGTTATGTTGATTTTTCCCACCTCTTCCTGTTCTTTTGTATGACTTGTGATCTTTTTTTTTTTTAAAGATTTATTTTAATCTTAAATAAGTGGTTATAAAATGGTTATCCATTTTAACCAAACCCCCACCTGTTTTTGCTGTTTTGTGTCCATTCACTTGGCAATTCTGCGTCTGTTTCCTGCCCTCTCTTCTCATCCTTCTCCTCCTGTTTTCACTGGGATTCGATCCTGGGAATATCTGATGTGGGAGAGAGGCGTTCTGCCACCTGCACCACCTCAGTTCCTGTTTTTTCGGGGCATCTTGTCTTGGTTCTCCCTCATGTCACTCTCCTGTTAGGTTATCATCTTGCTGCATGGCTAGGCGGGGCCTGGTGGCTCCTGGGCCTTCTATATTTTTCTTCTTTAATTTACGGGGAGGTCCCGGAAATCAAACCCAGATCCCTCCATATGGGAGAGGGACACCCAACCATTTGAGCCACATCCGCATACCCCTCCACACACCCACCGCTTGTGATCTTTTGTTGATTTCCCAGCATTTGATTATTTTGAATTTCTAACTCTGGAAGTCAGTTTCTCCATCTTGCCTAAGGTTTTCGAGTAGATAGATTGTGTATTAAAGCTCTTCTTCAATACTTGGTTCGGTTTATATTGAACTTTTACAATGGTTAACAGTTCAGTTTTTACTGCATCTGTGTCTTACCCCAGTGTGTACTTGTTTCCTCTCCAGAAAAGGATTTCCTTTCCTTTGTTCTTCTACTAGGAACCCTAGGGTATTCTCTTTGTATACAAATTGTCCTCCCCAGCAGCTTTGATTTGCTCAACTCCTCATCCACACTCTGGGCCACCCTTTTACTCCAGCTTTCAGTCCTGCACTGCCATGCAGGGCTCCAGTTTCCCCTTTCTGGCAGGCTTTTCTCCCTACAGTAAGTTCCATATTAAAGTTTCCTGATGTAGGGAACCAAATAGAGTCAATGTTTTACTCTACCCAGTTTTTTGGGTTTTTTTTCCTTCTTTTACAAGCACCAGCAATGAGGGTTTGCACAGCTTGTCAAAAATTCCAGCATAGATCGCTCTGCTTTCCGGGGGTCGCTTTGATTGT
>JAQZBX010041413.1:9098-22459 GCA_029593785.1 Cabassous unicinctus
CTAAAAGGTTGCTATTGGCTCCCAACCCCTGGTGTGGCTTTAGACGATCTGGAGTGATTTGTATTATACTTCATAAAGATTGCTCTGGGTTTCATCTATCAACACAGCTTAGCTTCGGACATGCCAGGGGGCATCTTTAACTGAATCCTTGATAGGAAAGATGTGTATTGGATTTGTAAATCATTTGGGGCAGAATTGACATCTTAACAATATTTAGTCTTTCAATCCATGAACACAGAATGTCCTTCCATTTATTTAGGTCTTCTTTGATTTCTTTTAGCAATGTCTTGTAGGGTTCTGCAGACAAATCCTTCGCATCCTTGGTTAAATGTATTACTAGATATTTGGTTCTTTAAATTGCTATTGTAAATGGAATTTTTTCTTGATTTTTCTTGATTTCAGATTGCTCATTACTGGTGTATAGAACTATTGATTTTTGAGTGTTGATCTTTTACCCTGCCACTTTGCTGGATTTGTTTATTACCTCTAGTAGCTTTCTTGTCAATTTTTTGGGACTTTCTAATACACAGGATCATGTTATGTGCAAATAGTGAAAGTTAAAGTTAATTTCCAATTTGGATACTTTTTATTTCTTTTTCTCGCCTAACTCCTCTGGCTAGAATTTCCATTACAATATTGAATAACAGTGAGTGGTGACAGTATGTAGCCCTGTTGTAGCAGTTTTATATTATTTATGAATTCCAAAAAGAAATACAGATTATATTTGTAAACTGGTCGGTTCCTCTGGCATGATAACCCTTTGATTGTATTAGATTCAGCTGAGACATCTGATTAAATTAAATTAAGATTAGGGCTTTGATTCAGCCATGTCATTAGAGTGCAACTCAGAGTCAAGTCCCAGCCCCTTTGGGGATAAAACAGACTCTCACACAGAAGTAAATACACAGAGGAGGAGAACAAAGAAGTAGATACAGAGGAGAGGAACATAGAGGAATAGAGACAGCTCATTAGACACAGCAGAGGCCCCAGGAAGAGAGATGAGCTTGATATCCTACAGCTGCAGCTGAGCCCAGGAAGAAATGAGATTTGGGGAGAAAGACGAGCCCTCTAGCCTACAGCTGAGACCAGAAGGAGCTAGGACCACGGAGCCTTACGAGGGAGATTTCTGGTACTTTGCATCAGCACCCCTTTGGCTGACTAATACACCTGTCTTATTCCAGATCGTAGAGGAAAAGCTTTCAGTCTTTCACCATTGAGTATGATGTTAGCTGTTGATTGTCCACATATGCCCTTTTATCATGTTAAGGAACTTTCCTTCTATTCCTATTTTCTAAGAGTTTTATTAAGAAAGGATGCTGAAATCAAAACGACAATGAGATATCATTTTACACCCATTAGACTGGCAGCTATTGAAAAACAGAGAACTACAAGTGTTGGAGAGGATGTGGAGGAAAGGGAAAACTTATCCACTGCTGGTGGGAATGTAGAATGGTGCAGCCACTGTGGAGGACAGTTTGGCAGTTCCTCAGGAAGCTAACTATAGAACTGCTGTATGATCCAGCAATCCCACTGCTGGGTATACACCCAGAAGATTTGAAAGCAGGGACACAAACAGACATCTGCACACCAATAGTCATAGCAGCATTATTCACTATTGCCAAAAGTTGGAGGCAAACCAAATGTCCATCAGCAGATGAATGGATAAGCAAATTGTGTTATATACATACTTGGCTGTAAGAAGGAATGAAGTATTGACACATGCAACAACGTGGGTGAATCTTGAAGACTTTATGTTGTGTGAGGTACGCTAGGCACCAAAGGACAAATATTACGTGACCTCACTGATATGACTTAAGCAAATTGAGCAGACTCACAGAGCTAGAGTCTGGAAGACAGGTTATCAGGAGACAGAAAGGGAGTAGAGGGTGGCGAGCTGATGCCCATATGGGTAACATCTATGATAAGGTGGAAGGGTGTGAATAGGCAGTGGATGGGCGTGAGAGTGGTGCTGTGATGTGATTAGGTTCAGTTGTGCTAGTTTATGAGGAGGAGTAAGGTAAGAGAGCTGGGTTGGACTATCCATGGAACTGGGGGGAAGGTTGGGAGAAGGAGCAGGGGATTTGTAGGTCTGTGGTTAAAACTATAATGTTGGGAATGTTTTTTTGGCAAATATGGCAGGGGAGGATTACTGGTGCAGGGCGTGGGGTGTGGGGGAGATATATGGGATAGAGCGCACCTGGGGAATGCTTCTATGGAGTATGTAAATGTTCATCTTGTCATAGTGTGTTATCTCAGTGGGTGGAGACCCACACAATAAATAAGAAAATATTAAACTTCCATCCTGGGGAGTCCTTCTGTGTTCTCAATTAGAGGAACAAGAATCCCTTGAGAATACAGGTGGTGCCTAATAAAAGAAAAGAGACCAGCATGTCAAGCCCTCAATATTATTGCAAGTAACTATGAATCTTAATCTTCAAAAATTGAAACTTAGTGGTTACTATAGGTTCCAAGGGAAAGGGGAGGGAAGAATAGAATAGATGGAACATAGAACATTTTTAGGGCATTAGAATTGTTCTGCATGATCTTGCAATAACAGATACAAGTCATTTTAAATTTTATCAAAACCTATAAAAGTCTATGGTGTAAAATGTAAACCATAATGTAAACCATTGACCATGGTTAGTAGCAATGCTTCAATATTTGTACATCAATTGTAACAAATGTACCATCTGCCTGTAAAATTAGGGGAGAGTGGAAAAGGGGGAGGGCATTGGGTATAGGGGAATCCCCTATATTTTCTATGTGACTTTTCTGTTACCTAAAATTTCTTAAAAGATGTAATGAAAACAATAAGATACTGGGGGAATATACAGAAGAAAATGTCACTGTACCTACAAGTCAACAGATCTTACAGTAATGAAAGACACAATGTCATCTAAAATATTTTTTATATTATGGCAAATTTTTTTTAAAAAGTTTGTATTTTACTTGTTTTTTTAAAACTATTATTATTATTTCATTTTCTTATTAATTTTGTTTGGTTATTTTGTTGGCTTCATTTTTGGAGAGGTTTTGGATCACAGAAGGGTAACAACTGTGGCAGGGGAGGATCACTGGGGCGGGGTGTCAGTCATGGGGGGATGCATGTGGAGGGTGCACCTGGAGCATGCCCCTAAGGCACATGAATATGTTCCATGCACACTTGAGAAGAATGTATATCCTGCTGTTTTGGAGTAAATGTTCTATATATGTCTGTTAGGTCTAATTCATTTATCATCTTATTCAAGTACTCTGCTTCCTTATTGTTCTTCTGCCTAGATGTTCTATCCATTGATGAAAGTGGTGTATTGAAGTCTCCAACTATTATTGTAGAGACGTCTAATTCTCCCTGCAGTTTTGCCAGTGTTTGCCTCATGTATTTTGGGGCACCGTGGTTTGGGGCATAAATATTTATGATTATTTCTTCTTGGTGTATCTCCCCCTTTATTAATACATAGTGTCCTTCTTTGTCTCTTATAACGTAAAGCTTATTTTGTCTGATTTTAGTATAGATTCCCCAACTATTTTTTTTTTAAAGATTTATTTTTATTTATTTATCCCGCCCTTACTGCTTGTGCTTTCTGTGTGCATTTACTTAGCATTTTTCTGTGTCTTCTTGTCTCCCTTTGTTGTGCCATCTTGCTGCACCAGCTCACCGTGCCACACGGGCCGGCTTGCCTTCATCAGGAGGCCCCAGGAACTGAACCTGGGGCCTCCCATCTGGTAAATGGGAGCCCAACCAATTGAGTCGCAGCCGCTTCCCCCAACTATTTTTTGGTTACTATTTTAATGAATTATCTTTTTCCATCCTTTCACTTTCAACTTATTTGTGTCTTTGTGTTTAAGGTGAAGCTCTTGTAAACAACATATAGTTAGATCATCATTTTTATCTATTCTGCTAATCTGTGTCTTTTGATTGAGGAGTTTAATCCATTTATATTCAGTGTTATTATTGTAAAGGCAGTACTTACTTTAGCCATTTTGTCTTTTGGTTTTTATATGTCATATCTTTTTTCTTTCTTTCTTTCATTTCCTTTATGGCAGTCTCCTTTTCTGTATAGTTGATCTTTTGTGATGTAACTGACTGGTCCCTTTCTCATTTCTGTTTCTATGTATATTTTAAATACATTCTTTGTGGCTGCCCTGGGGTTTATATTACACAACCTACATCTATAACCTATTAATTTTAAAAGATACCAAATTAGCTTCAATAGCTTACATGTTCTCTGCTACCACATCCCTCTTTCCCCTCTTTATGTTGTTTTTGTCCCACTTTACCACTTTATATTTTGCATATCCATTATCAGGAACTATGCCTTTTTCTTGTTGAATTGTACCCTGACTCTTATAGAAATTAAAGAGTAGAGCTGTAAATTGAGGATACAGTACTATTGGGTTTTGCATTTACCTTTTAGTTATCCTTACTGAAGATCTTCATTTCTTCACCCTATTCCAAGCTACTCTCTCCTGTGTTTTCCTTTCAACCTGCAGAACTCCCTTTAGTAATTCTTGTAGGACAGGCCTTTTGTTGATGAAATCTCTCAGTTTCTGTTTGTCTGTGAACATTTTAATCTCTCCCTAATTTTTGAAGGACAGTTTTTCAGGATGAACAGTACCTTCTCTTTCAGTACCTTAAATATATCATGTCACTGCCTTCTCATCTCCATGGTTTCTCTTAAGAAATCAGCACTTAGTCTTATTGAGGATCTTTTATATGTGATGAATTGTTTTTCTTTTGCTGCATTCAGAATTCTCTCTTTATCTTTGGCATTTGACATTCTGATTAGTATGTGTCTCAGAATAGCTCTATCAGGATTTATTCTGTTTGGATTACATTGCACTTCTTGGGCATGTATGTTTATGTCTTTCATAAGAGTTGGGAGTTTTTTGGCCATTATTTCCCCAAATATTCTTTCTGTCTCCTTTCTCTTCTCTTCTTCTCCTGGGATATCCATGACACATATGTTTTTTGTGTGCTTAATGCAGTCACTCAAGTCCCTGAGACACTTCAATTTTTTCTATTCTTTTCTCTATCTTTTCTTCTGATTGTATGATTTCAAGTGTCCTGACTTCTAGATGACTGATTCTTTCTTCTGCCTGTACAAATCTGATGTTGTATGCCTCTACTGTATTTTTAATCTCTATTATTGTGCCTCTCATTTCCATAATTTCTATGTTTCTTTTTATACTTTCAATTTCTTCTTTATGCTTACACATTGTCTTCTTAATATCCTTTATCTCTTTATGCATTTTTTCCTTCATCTTCTTGAATTGATTTAGGAAATTTGTTTGAACTTCTTGTTGGTTGATTGCTCCAAATTCTGTGTCTTCTCTGAAGTTTTAATTTGTTCTCTTGACTGAGTCATATCTTCCTGTTTCTTAGTATGGTATAAAAATTTTTTGCTGATGTCTGGACATCTGATTATCTTGATGAGTTAACACTGAAGGTCAGGGTTTATTGGCTTTGTGTTAAGGCTCTTCTTTGGTGCTTCGTCCAACTTATTCTAGACCTTTAGAGTAGCCCATGTTTAACTGTTCAGATTTTCTCCACTCTTCTTCATCTGATTCTTGCCCTGGATATGTAGTATAGTTTTTAAGATTGTATTTTTTGTGCAATATTTTCACCTCCAGGAGAAAGCTTCCTTTCTTCTGTTCCTTCTCTGGGGGTATTGATATGTTTTTTTTATTTTTATGCACAATTTTCTCCCCAGCTCCTATGATTTGTTTAAATTGTTCCCCTCCTTCCGCCCCCTCTTTCCTTTCACTTCTCAGTTCTGGGACCCTCATGTCTTACAGTAGTTCAGTTTAACCCCCTTTTTTTCCTGTGAGGCTTTTCTGCCTCCAGTTTCTTCTCTATTAGGGTATCCCACCCCAGGGAGCCAAATGGGGTCAATCCAGAAAAGTTGGGTCACTCCAGAAGACTGTTTTGTGTTTAGATGGTCCAGCCACATGGATTAAGTATGTGCACCTTTTGACAACAGTTCTGCTGTGGCCTCTTTCTTTCTCTCCCCCTGCCCTCCTCCAGGCCCTCTTGTATACAGCATAACTTAGTAGCTTGTGTTTCACCCTGGATCTCTGGGGACTTGGGTTCCTGTGCCTGATATGTCTGGAGTTCTAACTTGCTGCTCTGAGTGGCTCTGTAGTCTGTGTCCACGGGGGAAGGGACAACCAAGGCTGCTCTGCCTTTGTGTGATCCCAAGTTGCAGGGGACTGAGTGAGGATGGAGGGGACAAGTAGGCATGGGATGGAATTCCTACCTGCTCTTGTAACTTCTTCTCTTTTAATTCAGCATTTGTGGACTCCTTCCCCAGTATCTGTCATCCTCCCAAGTTCTAAGCAAGTGGGATTTGTTCTTTTATTATCTGATTCTGAGGGAAGACTTTTCCAGGGGATGACACCATGTTGATGATGGCATTTGTGTGTGTGGTTTTGTAACAAGATAAAAAGATTTTTAAAATTATAAGTACAATGGAAAGGCATTGGTGGGTTTTTAAACAACAGAGGAATAGCATTAGATTTATAGTTTTTGAAAGGCCACACTGAGCTCTGAGTGGAGAATAAATTGTAGGGTGTCAATATTGAAAGCAAAGGGACCAGATAGGAGACTAGTGAAAGATGGTGGTAGCTTGAACTAAGATTTGGCAATAGAGGCAGAGACAAGTGACTGGGTAGGAATACATATCAGAGAGAGGTAGAGTCACCCAACTTGCTGAAAGACTGGATAGGCAGAGTGAGGAAAGGAGAAGAATCTTAGGTTTTTACTTGAGCAATAAGGTAGATACTAGTAATAGTTAATGAGATAGGAAAGATAGGACAGAGTAGGGTTTAGAGAAGAGAATGAAGAGTTATGTTTGGGCCAAGTTAATGTTCTTTTGGACCTGTCAGATAGGCAGTTGTGCACATAAATCATAAGATCTGAGGTCTGAAGGAGATTACAGCCAGTTATTTAAATTTGGAAATAATTTGTATATAAATGAGTTTTAAAGTCATAACACTGGATGAGGTCATTTGTGGAAAGGATATAGAGAAGGAAAGTCAGGACAGAGACACAGAGTTCTCCAAATTAATGAATCACATCATTTGCTTGTAGATCTCAAACTTGAGAGTGAGATAGAATCATACCAGCAAATTCAAAATTTCCTGAATCCAGGACAGGGACTGTTGGAATACATTTTGGGAGGCTAGGCCACTATGGTTCTGAGTGACTACAGAGAAACCTTGCACTCCCAGTGGTAAGGACTCTGTCTTCATAGATAAAACCCAAGTTCATCAGGGATACTGTGATTCAATTCAATTTAATAAATATTTTTAAAGACTCTTCTAGTTATCTAGTTATCAATGTGCTTTGCACTTCATGCAGTATAAAAGAAGCATACAGCATGGTCTTAACCACAAGACAATGAGCATTGTCTTAAACTTTTTTACCTGAAATCAAATTTATCTAATGACTTGGGTTTGAGTTCCAGTGCTACTTTTAATTAATTCTGTAGTCTTTTTGCCTTCCTAGAAATAGTATAGTATAAAAACAAACTAGAATACAGGTTATCCGGGTCCAGGTATGGTTAAGCTATGGGAGTCAATTCTTAATTGGTACAGTTTCTGTTTGGGGTGATGAAAAAGTTTTGGTAACGGATGATGGTGATGGTTGCACAGCATTGTTAATGTAATTAACACCACTGCATTATATATCTGCAGTGGATAAAATGGGATATTTTAGGTTGTATATATAGTCCCTGAATTTAAAAAAAATTAAAAACCCATAGAATTGTAAAAAATGAAGCAAACCCCAATGTTCACTATAAGCTATAGTTAATAGCAAAATTATAATAATACTGTTTCATCAATTGTAACAAGTTTTATACTAATGCAAAATGTTAATAATAAGGAAAACTTGGAGGAAGAGTGGTATATATAGTAACTCTGTACATTCCATATGATTTTCCTGTAAACCTACAACTGCTTTAATTTAAAAATTTAGTGAAAAAAAAAGAATTAACAGAAATAGTTACATATATTATGTCAGCCATTGATATAATGACATCTGCAATAAAAAATCGTTCTGTGAGATGCTAATAAGAAAATACAAGTGTGCATATAGATAGGCTAACTTATTGACCAACTCTAATATATCCAGCTTTCCAGATCTCCACATTGGCCTGGTTCATTTATAACCCTTAAGTACATGTGGGTGAAGAAGTAAGGAATAGATGACAGAGCATCACACAATGTATTGCCTTTCTCATAGAGCAAAAATGCTTGCTCTTCACACCAAGTTCATGAACTCTTCAATGAAATTGCTTCAATGAATGTGTTTTTCTTACCTACTCAGGCACAACAGAAAGACCATGAGCCAATATTTTCCAATTCTAATGTGGGTATGTATTAGTCAGGGTTCTCTAGGGAAACAAAACTAACAGGAGATATCAGTATGTATCAGAGATTTTATAAAATTGCCTTACCTGACTATGGGGATGCACAGGTCCAAATTCTGTAGGTCAAGCTGTAAGCCAGAAACTCCAATGAAGTTTTTTGATTAATTCTCCAGGAGAAGCTGGCTGACTGGAGCAGAGATGGAAATTCTCTAATCTGTCTGCTGAAATCATCACTTCTCCTTTTAAGGCCTTCAACTGATTGGATGAGGCTTTTTTCACTGTTGAAGGCAAGCTTCTCAGTTGATTGTACATGTAATCAGCCATAGGTGCAATCAACTTACTGATGATTTAAGTCTATGAAATGTCTTCACAGTAATAATTAGGCCAGTGCCTGCTTGACCAAACAGCGGGACCCATTACCTGGCCAATTTGACACATAAACCTAACCATCACAGGGTATTTGAAGCCCATTTAATTTGCGTATTGTTTCATTTTGCCATTTATTCATAGTAAGGTTTGGGACACAAAAACTCCCTTCAAGCTTGGCAGTCAAGATTCAACCAAGCTAATGTACCATACAAGCTTTGGGAAGCCAAAACAAATGACACCATGAAGTTATTGGCTACCATGATTATGGGAGCTTTTGGATTTACTTTAGCAAGTCTCATTTCCAGTCACTCTGTCAAGGGGCAGAGAATAGGGAATTATTTTTTTGGCAAAAATAATTGCAGAAGTAGTATGATTCTAGAGTCAGAACTTGTGAGAATGACTTCTTGGTTTCCTATGTTCATGCTGCCTCTTTCCCACCCCCACCCCCCTTATACCCAGACAAACACACAAAAACACACACACACACAACCTCCAAAGAGAGCTCTCTTAACTTGGTTAAGGTTTTGTTGCAGAGAATAGAATCCAATTTAGCTAGTTTATGTCTTACAGAATCATTGGTAGAAAGAGATATCCCACGGAGCTGCCAAATATGACTTCCAATGACACCCTCAAAGAATTGGGCTGCCATAGAAACTGCTGCTTCTATCACAATCAGGAATACCCCTGCCTAAAATAAAACTGTCTCTCCAGATACACAGTTGCTACTGCTACTGAGAAATGTAGATTTTAGCTTTTCAGTGTCAAAGGATGATACCACAATTCAATATCTGAAACAAAAACAAAAAGTTTAATTTATTACCAATCAAGTAATGTTTCTGAGCTGATTTTTATTATTTTTTAATTTTTTTGTAAGTACGAAGTTCATGGATTGGCTGATTTTTAGAAGCATGAATTCTTTAACATCATCTGTAGAAGTTTGGTTACTCTAGTAAGGCTCTTGCTGATTGTTTGGTACTCAGAGCCATGTATATAGGAGTGAGGCTGTTCCTCATTTAGGCAGGTTTAAAACTACTTCTGGTGTCTACTTGTTACCATGAATACAAAAAAAATATATTCTTAGGAATGTGGAAACTATTATTACTATTATTGCTACTACTATTATAATTATTATTAGTCACTAGCCTCTGCAGACTTTGTGGTACAGGAAAGAATGCAAGACAGAGTTTGGAATAATGACAGAAGTGATTGTGGGGTAACCTGGCTTCTTCTGATGGCCCTAGAATGCAAATCTAGGGAAAACTAATTTAAAGCTATGACTATACAGTTAAGAACAGTGTAAAAAATCACAGGGTCTTCATGGCAGCTTTGAAGAATCCTTCATTTCCAGTAGTTGTAAGGTAAATATGGGTACATGCCAAGCCCCAAATCTGTATTGCAGAGTTGCAAAAAAATTTCATTACCAGTGAATTGCCCTTCATGCTTCCAAGGCTAAGATAAGAGTACAATTGGGAAGGAATAGAACCATGAGGGGTAGATTGTGAATATTTGGACAGACAAGGATGAGGCTGAAAACTTTGAACTTCCCAAATTCCTGACCTTCCATTGTCAGAAGAAGTAGTTCCCTTATGCCTCCTCCCTCAACTCAACCTTCTCTGAATAAAAGCCTTCAGTGGCTGTACCTTGGGAAGTTGCTTCACAAGTGGATTCCAATTCTCCTCAGGCCCCAGATCCATCACTTCTCATTGCCTCCAGGCCCATAACAAGGGTGAGTCCAGTTCCAGAAGTATAAGCTCTGTTTTATGAGAAGACAAAAAGAATTATACGATCTCCCCAAACAGGAGCATAAAGATGGATTTTAAGTATATTAGACTACGAGGGAATAAATGTAGAAAAGCCGATTTCATTGACATGGGATTAAAGGCTTTTTACTAATAAAAGCCTATAGTCTACAACCAGCAAGATGGCAGCAAAGTAAGGTGCTCCTAGAATCAGCTCCTGCTACAGGGCAATTAGTAATCACCCAGAGCTAACTAAAGGATTTATTTGGGGGCTCCAGGAGACCAGAAGTGCAACCTGCAGCATCCTTGAAAGAGTGGCAGGAGGAAACTGCCCATCTGCAGAGAAGATTCCTAAGTAGAGCACTCCACGCCACGGAGGCCGGTGCCCATCCTCCACTGGAAACACAGGCTGCCTCGGGAGCTGTTCTGTCGCTGGAATTGAAAGCTCCACTTCCCAAAAACAGGGGGAGGAAGAGACGGTTGGGCACCAACTTCAGCTACTGATTAGTAAACTCAGTGGGCTAAAGTATAATCCCAAGAACAGCTAAAGTTTGAACCTGTCCAAGTCAGAAAGAGGCCAGCAGCTGCCATCTTAACTCCGCGCCTGGCATGAGGGGAAGCACGGCTGACTGAAAATCACAGTGCTGGTAGAGACGGGCTTTTTTCCATCTAAATCAGATTGCACCTCTAACCTAAGCCCCAGGCCCACCTCGGACAGGGAGGAAGCTGGGGGTAGCTGCGCCAGCCTCTCTGGGAAATTACAGGCCACGCCGCAGAGGTCGGTGATCATCCTACTTTGGTGGCGCAAGCCACCCCCAGAGCTATTCTGTGGCAGGAATTGGAAGCTCCATTTCCCAAAAACAGGGGAGGAAGAGATGGTTGACCACCGATTTCAGCTACTGATTAGTCAGTTCGGCTGGCTAAAGTATAACCCTAAGAACAGCTGAATATTGAACCTGTCCAAGTCGGAAGGAGGCTGGTAGCCACCATTTTGACTCCAACCCCAGCATGAGGAGAAGGTGGGCTGACCGAAAATCATGGTGATGGTAGAGACCGATTTCTTTCACCCAGATTGGCCTACAGCCCTAGCCTAGGCTTCAACCCCACCTCAAGCAGGGAGGAAGCTGGTGGGCCCTGTAACAGCTTATCCAGGTAACTGCAGGTACATTTAGCTGACACAGACTGAATAATAGGAAATCTACTGGGGCAACTGCGGTCATCTTGGACCTGCACTGCATAGATTGCTGCCCACACCTGCAGCTCCATCCCTGTCCCAGGCAGGGGAGAAAGGGGCATGAAGCTTCATCAGTCTCTCTGGGCAACTACAGTCTAGGCTTGCATGACTTGGATTATTCCACACAGCTGTGGCTCTGCCCCTACCCCTGGCAAAGGAGAAATTTGGGAGAAGCTTCATTGGTTCTTGGGGCATTGAGGGCAGCTTGAGCATCCACAGCTTACAGCACCAACTACATCCTTGGCTTTTACTATACAACCAACAAGAGAGAAAGGGCAGGAAGCCCTAAACTAAAGAGAAAAACTGCACCTAGAATAAATATTCTAGTAAGCCAGATGCCAAGACACCAACGAAAATTACAATCCACACCAAGAAAGAGGAAGATATGGCCCAGTTAAAGGAAAAAGATAAGCCTCCAGATGACATAAAGGAGTTGATACAACTAATCATAGATGTTCAAACAAATCCCCTTAATAAATTCAATGAGATGGATAAGGAAATTAAGGATATTAAGAAGACATTGGATAAGCACAAAAAAAGAATTTGTAAACATACATAGAAAAATAGCAGATCTTATGGGAATGAAAGGTGCAATAAATGAAATTAAAAATACACTGGAATCATATAATAGCAGATTTGAGGAGGCAGAAGAAAGGATTGGTGAGCTTGAAGAAATGACTTCTGAAAGTGAACATACAAAAGATCAAATGTAGAAAAGATTGGAGAAACTTGAACAAGGTCTCCGGGAACTAAATGACAGCAAGAGATGTGCAAACAATGTGCCATTGGTGTCCCAGAAGGAGAAGAGAAGGGAAAAGGAGCAGAAGAAATATTTAAAGAAATAATGGTAGAAAATTTCTCAACCCTGTTGAAGGACATAGATATCCATGTCCAAGAAGCATGACATACTCCAATCCGAAAAAATCTGAATAGGCGAACTCCAAGACACATCCTAATCAGAATGTCAAATGCCAAAGACAAAGAGAGAATTCTGAAAGCAGCAAGAGAAAAGCAATGCATAACATATAAGGGATACCCAATAAGATTAAGTGCTGATTTCTCACCAGAAACCATGGAGTCAAGAAGACAGTGGTATGATATATTTAAGATACTGCAAGAGAAAAACTTTCAGCCAAGGATCTTATATCCAGTAAGACTGTCTTTCAAAAATGAGGGCGAGTTTAGGATATTCACAGATAAACAGAAACTGAGAGTTTGTAACCAAGAGACCTACTTTGCAGGAAATACTAAAGGTTGTGCTACAGCCTGAAAAGAAAAGACAGGAGAGAGAGGACTGGAAGAGAGTCTAGAAATGAATATTATATCAATAAAAAGTAATTAAAAGTGTCAAAAGAGTGGTGAAAATAAAATATGACAGATAAAAGCCAAATATTTAGGAATAAACTTAACCAAAGATGTAAATCACTTGTACTCAGAAAACTACAACTTAATTGTTAAAAGAAATTTTAAAAAGTCCTAAATAATTGGAAGAACATTCCATGCTCACAGATTGAAAGACTAAATATCATTAAGATATCAATTCTACTCAAATTGATATACAGATTCTATGCAATCCCAATAAAAATTCCATCAGCTTTTTAAAATAAATGGAAAACATGATTACCAAATCTATTTGGAAGGGTAAGC
>JAQZBX010041414.1:0-22356 GCA_029593785.1 Cabassous unicinctus
AAGGAACCCAGAAGAGAAGGGAGAGAACAGGAGATGCCACCATGAGCCTTGCCATGTGCCATACTAAGGACCAAGAAACACAGCCAGCAACCAGTCCCAGAATGCCAGTCATTGGATAAAAAGGATCTTGATTTGGAATTTTTCCCAGCCACAAAGCATGAGCAAATAAATTCCAAGTGTTTAACCCAATCCATTTCATGGTATTTGGTTGAGCAGCCTAGGAAACTCAAACTACATCTAAGTATTAGACTTAAAACAAAATATATTAGGTTTTGCTCTAGGACTTGTCCATCCTGGTGAGCCATTATGTAGAAAAACTCCCAACACAAAGGAAAAGGCAGAAAGAGAAGCCACAGCAGAGTGAAATGAAAACACACAGAAAGGAACACATTCAACTCAGGAAAATGCAATCAAGTGCCCATTAGCTGAGAGAAATTATATTATAGCATGAGACAATTCTTACTGGCCAACAGCGTACAGAGCAATATGCTGCCCTAACTCAACATTATATGTATGTGTATATGTAAAGCTCTGCAATGAATTATATGTTATATAGACATATATGTACTATATGTATCCATGTAAACATATACATATATATGTACATACATGGTCCTTAACTCTCCCCTCCCAGGAAAATATTTCAGGGACAATCAGCATCATAATTAATCAGCATGACACAGATCATCTGAAATGTATATCTCAAGCCTAGGTCACTTCTCTGAGCCCTAGACTTGAATTTTTCAAATGCAACTCTTTATTTGATGCCTCCTTTGGATGTTTCTAGGAGAGCTCAAACTCAGTATATCCAAAATTAAGCTCAAATTCAGTACTTTTTAATGTATTCATCTCAGAAAGTGAATCTACTCTAGGAACTTATGGAAATTCATATTTTCATTACATGTTTCTTTATGAAAGCATAGTAACTATTAATAAAGGAGTAATTAAATAAACAACTCAAAATCTATTCAGTGAGAGATTATTCAACTTTTAAAATGAATGTGCTTGGTTTTTTATATCCTGACATGGAAAGATAGGCTTCAAGATACTTTGATAAGTTTAGAAGGCAAGTTTCAATACAGAAAGTAAAGTATGATCATTTTTCATACAATACTACTAGTTATGGTCCATGTTATTAGGTACATTAATAAAGACTTTGGAAGAACACCCTCAAATGGGTTCATAGTGGCATTTTCTGGGTACTGGGATTATAGGAATGTATCCTTTCTCCTTTAGTATTTCTCTAATATATGCCTTATTCATAAACATGTATTATTATTCGAAAATCAGGAAAAAAAGATACTTTTTAAAATGTAAAGGCAAAAAAACATTGGAAGAAGTGGCCAGGTGGGAAGTACAGTAAAGAGAAGAAGAACTTTAGATTAGGAGACTTACAGGGAAGAAAAAAGAAAATTAGCAAAGATGGCTCTTGATTGGCACTAGAATTGTTGATTGCCAAAAAAGAGAGCCAATTAGAGACCAAACAGAGCAATTACAATGCTTCTAACTTTTAAATTTCACATTAAATGAGAGTCAAGCAATGATAAACTAAGGAGTTTAAATTGATAACCCTTTTTCACTCCAGACTTCTCTGATATCCTAATGTCCCCAGGCACAAGAGCACTGTCTGCAAGTTCAAGGCTGCCAAAAGTCTCAGAGTGCTGAAGTTTTCAGTGAGTGAAATTAGGAATGATGTATCATTAATCAGCAGCTTGACATCTTTAAAACGTATTAATAATTACTAAACAGGTTCATGACCTTACAATTGCCCATAAAATAAGCGGGTCTTCTGATTCTGCATAATCATTTCCTGCTATCAATATCTGCTGCTTGCTGTCAGTTTTAGGGAGATGACTTTGTTTTTTGGCCAGTTTTAAACAGATCTTTATGAGTAATGCCTTCAAAATAAATGAAGATAATATGCTTAGGGAAAGATGAGATTGACAGTGCTGTGCATGGTATTTTTTGAGAAGAAAATTGGAAATGTAAAAGCTAATGGTACTGATTACATTTCAGATAAAAATGATATAATTGACACATTTTGATGGGATCACAAAATATCAAATATTTTTATACCATTTTTAAAACAAACTTTGATCCTTAAAAACAAACATAAAACCTTTAGCTATTGACAGCCATGGTGAAATTCTATGATCAGTGATATAATCATGGAGGGCACAAAGTAAGGAGCCCAAGATTTGTAATTTAGTCACAAGACTTTCTTGCTGAAACTGTAAAACTCAATAAAGACAGTGCCAATTTATTCTATTCCATTTTACTAGATTTTATTGTTTGCTCTTAGCTGCCTTTGTTTGGTTCACTTAAAATTGATCTGAGTACATGGAAAAGCTGTTTAATAATCAAAACAACATGTAAAAACAGACACATAAAAGATTCATATACCCTAAGCAAAAATAGCATGCCATAATTAAATACAGAATTTCTAAGATTATTTTCTGCTTATTCTTGAATAAAATATTTTGTATAAAAATGTAATAGTGTCATACCCCAGTGTGTCAAGCCCTCAGTGTTGTTGCAAGTAACTGTGAACTGGTCCTGCAAATAGTGAAGCCTGATGGTTGCCGTGGGTCCTGAGGGGAGGGGGAGGGCGGAATAGAATAGATGGAATGGGGGGGCATTTTGAGGGTGATGGAAGTGTTCTACATGAGCTTGCAACAATGGACACAGACCATGTTAAGTTTCATCAAAATTTATAAAGGTGTGTGATCCAAAATGTAAATCATAATGTAAACCATTAACCATGGTTGGTAGCTATGCTTCAATATTTGTATATCAGTTGTGACAAACATACCATTCATATATAAAATGTTAATAGGAGAAGGGGGAAAAGGGGGAGGATGTTGGATATATGGGAGTCCTCTATATTCTGTATGTTACCTTACTGTGACCTAAAACTTCTTTGAAGACAAAATGAAAAAAGTAAGACACTGGGGGAATAAATGGAAGAAAATGTCACTACATATAGGACAACAGTGATGAAAGGCAAAATGTCAGAAAAAATTGTTTATGTATTTTTTCATTATTTTTATTACCCCAATTTTAAAAAATTCTTTAGTTTTTAATTTTTTGTATTTTATTTCTTATTTTTAAAACTATCATTATTTCATTTTCTTATCAATTGTATTTGGCTATTTTATTGGCTTCATTTTTGAAGAAGTTTTGGATCGCAGAAGGGTTACAACTGTGGCACGGGAGGACCATTTGTATGGAGTGTCAGTGATGGGGGATACATGGGAGAAGGTTCACTTGGTCATACATATAAAGGCATATAAATGTGTTCAAATGTTCATGGGACATTATCATGGTGGGTGGAGATTCACACAATAACCGAAAGAATATTGAATTCCCATCCTGGGGAGCTCTGCCACATTCTCTGATGGAACAGCAAGAATCCCCCAAGTATAGAGGCAATGGCTAGTGAAGGAGGATGGACCATTGATGGGCCCTTGCTATTGATGACTGTGTTTATGAACCTTTACTCTTGAAGTTGAAACTTAGCCTAGTATTATAGGGTGCCTAAGTATTACCTCCTGAGAGCCTCCTTGTTGCTCAAATGTGGCCTCACTCTAAGTCGAACTCAGCATAAAAATGCAATAACTTCCCCCCAGTGTGGGACACGACTTCCAGGGATGAGCCTCCTGGCACCAAGGGATACTACCAAGAACCAACTAGCAATGCAACTGAAAAAGATCTTGACCAAAAGGGGGAAAAAGTAAAGACAAATGAGTTTATATGGCTAAGAGACTTCAAAGTGAGTTGGGAGGTCATTCCAGAGGTTACGCTTATGCACATCTCTGGAGGATCTCATTGACTGCCAAATTAGACATTACCCTAAATAGTGGGGCTCCTGAGGACTCTGGAGTCACCCAGGCACTATGGTCAGGGCAGATAGCTCATGAGTTTGGTGCTTTGCCAGTGGGCCCTACTTTGGGGTTTGTGCTCCCCAGTGTGACAGAATTGGACTCAGTTGTGGTTTCCCTACACATGGCTCATCTGTCCCTTCTATTTGAGCCTATAGTTGGTGATGGAGTTGGTAGGTGTATGTCCAAGAGACTTGAATCTTTAGGCCGTCCATGTGCCAGCTGGACCCTGAGCCTCAATGGAGTTGCAACACCTACTGTCCAATTCATTGGACTCACCCAGGATAACTAACAGAGGTGATGATGGACAACCACCATACCAAGGAACCAAGAGAGTCTACAATTGCAAGCAAGTGAGTCCCATCCATTGGCCGTATGGAACTGGAGCCCCCTCTTAATTAGAGGTGGAGTGGGCATCACCATTCCAGAATCCTCAGGATTGGGGAATGAACTATGGACTAGAGTGGACTTACTGGTATTCTGCTATAGACTTATTGTGATTCTAGCAATGGAAGAACTTACATGATTGATGTGGAGGCAGTGGCCACTGGAGGTTCTGAGGTCAGGGAGAGGGAAAACAGGTGTAATATGGGGGCATTTTTGGGACTTGGGAATTGTCCTGAATGACATTGCAATGACAGATACAGGCCATTATATATCTTGCCATAACCTACAGAATTGTGGGAGAGAGAGTGTAAACTATAATCCATCCTTAGTGGCAATGCTCCAAAATATGTTCATCAATTGCAATGACTGTACCACACTAATGAAGGATGTTGTTAATGTGGGTAAATGTGGGTGGTGTGGGGAGTGGGGCATATGGGAAACCCTAGATTTTTTATGTAACTTTTATGTAGTCTAAATATCTTTTTTTTTAATTAAAAAATGTAATAGTGTCATACAATAAAACAACCTATATTTATTTTTTAAGAACTTTATGTTCAAATAGTTGGATTAATCATAATCCCTGATTCATAACACACTATCATCATTGCTTCATGGCCCCCTTCCTTCCTTCCTTCCTTCCTTCCTTCCTTCCTTCCTTCCTCCCTCCCTCCCTCCCTCCCTTACTCTCTTCTTTCCACCCTCCCTCACTCTTTCCCCTTTTCTTTCATCAATTTTTAATAATATGATGAACAATAATGAGCCCATACACAAAATCAAATACAGAACATTACCAAACACTTACATGCACTCCTCTTCCCCATCCTTTTGTGTCCTTCCTCCAAACAAGATAACAAATATCCAGAATTTTATCATTATTTCTTTCATTGAAGGAAAGCCAGTTATCACATATATTGATATTCCAAAATAATCTATTGGTTTTTTAAATCAATTTTATTGATACATATTAATAAAGCATACAATCCATCCAAAGTGTACAGTCAATAGTATTTGGTATAATCACATAGTTGTGCATTCATCACTTCAATAATTATTAGAACATTTTCAGTATTCCAATAATAATAATAGACAAAAAACAAACAAAACTCTACCCTTAATAATCACCTCTCAATCTGTCTATGCTTCCCTTACTGTACATAGCTGCTGTTCTGTTTCCATCTTGCTAATTTATTTGTATTTATATCTTGTATAGAAATTACCTTCACTTAGTATATTTTCATAGTTTGCTTTGGTTGTGTTTTTGCCTGATATTAACATCTTGTAATATTAATATACATTTCTTCAGTTTCAATGAAAAACAGTCATATATGCAATATTATCCATATTCATATTTCACATGATGCTTTGCTATACTATACAGTCTCATGTTACATTTTTTAGCTTTTCTTCTAGTAATATACATGACCTCTGACTTTCCCTTTCAACCACTGTCATAGCACTATATCAGCACTGCTAGTTACAAACACTATGGTGTGCTTTCATCATTTATATTCATATCCAAACATTACAAACGTTTTTTAACAATTCTGCACAGGTACACCCTCTGCTTTCCATTCTCTAACCTCACTTTATTTTTGGTGCTCTATATTCTAGTTATTAACTCCATGAATTTATACAATATAATAGTGCAATCATACAGCATTTGTCAATTGTGTCTAGCTTGCTTCACTCAACATAATGTCCTACAGGTTCATTCATGTTGTCATATACTTCAGGACTCCATTTCTTCTACAGCTGCATAATATTCCATCATATGGAATACACCACAATTTGTTAATCCATTCATCTCTTTATCAACACCTGGGTTCATCTTTTGGCAATTGTGAATAACACCACTATGAACATTGATGTGCAGATGTCTGTTTGAGTCACTGTTCTCAGTTCTTCTGGGTATATATCCTGTAGTGTTATTGCTGGGTCACATGGCAAATCTATATTCAGCTTAGTAATTGTCAAACAGTCCTCCACAGTGGCTGTACCATTCTATATTCCCACCAACAGTGAATAAGTGTTCCTATCTCTCCATATCCTCTCCAGCACTTGTAGTTTTCCTTGGTTTTAGTAGTGCCATTCTAATAGGTTGACATATCTCATTTTAGCTTTGATTTGTATTTCCCTAATCGATGGTGACATTGACATTTTTTCATGTGTTTTTTCACCATTTCTATTTCTTCTTTGGACAAATATCTATTCAAGTCTTTTGCCCAGTTTTTAATGTCGTTGGTCTTTTTATCATTGAGTTGTAGCATCTCTTTATATATCATGAATATTAAACCCTTATCAGATACGTGAGTTCCAAATATTTTCTCCCATTGAGTCAGCTGCCTTTTCACCTTTTTGACAAAGTCCTTGGAGGTGCAAAAGTGTTTTTAATTTATCTGTTTTTTCTTTCATTGCTAATGCTTTGTGTTGTATGGTCCAAGAAACCACCACCTACCACTAGATCTTGAAGATGCTTCCCTACATTTTCTTCTAGTACTTTTATGCTCCTAAAGTTTATATTTAGGTCTTTGATCATTTTGAGTTGACTCTTGTATAGGGAGTGAGATAGAGGTCCTATTTCATTCTTTTGGCTATGGATATCCAGTTCTCCCAGCACCATTTGTTGAAGAGACTGTTTTGTCCTGTTAACATGGACTTGGTAGGTTTATCAAAAACCAGTTTGCTGTAGAAGTCTATTTCTGGGCTCTTAATTCTATTTCATTGATCAATGTATTTATCTTTATGCCAAAAAAATGCTGTTTTGACCACTATAGCTTTGCAATATGTTTCCAGGTCAGGCAGTGAGAGTCCTCCCACATTGTTCTTCTTTTTTAGAATGTTTTTGGCTATTTTGTCTGCTCCCTCCCTTCCAAACAAATTTGGTAATTGCCTTTCCTATTTCTATAAAATAGGCATTTGTAATTTTGATTGGTATTGTATTGAATCTATAAATCAGTTTGGGTAGGATTGACATCTTCATGATATTTAGTCTTCCAGTCCATGAGCATGGAATATCTTTCCATTTGTCTAGGTCTACTTTGATTTCTTTTAGCAGTGTTTTGTACTTTTCTGCATATAGGTCCTGAACTTCTTTAGTTAAATTGATTCCTAGGTATTTGAGTTTTTTGTTGCCATTGTAAATGGAATTTTTTTTCCTGATTTCCTCCTCAGATTGTTCAATACTAGTGTATAGAAACGTTACTGATTTTTGCATGTTGATCCTGTATCCTGACACTTTGCTGAACTTGTTTATTAGCACAAGTAGCTTTGTCATAGGCATTTAGGAATTTTCTAAATATAGGATCATGTCATCCATGAATAGTGAGAGTTTACTTCCTTTTCCTATTTGGATGCCTTTTATTTATTTACTTACCTTGTCTAACTGTTCTAGCTAGAACTTCTAGTACAATGTTGAATAACAGTGGTGACAGTAGGCATCCTTGTCTTGTTCTCAGTCTTAGAGGAAGAGCTTTCAATATTTTCCCATTGAGTAAGATGTTGGCTGTGGGTTTTTCATAAATGCCCTTTATCATATTGAGGAACCATCTTTCTACTCCTATCTTTTGAAATGTTTTTTTTTTTTTATCAAGAAAGGATGCTGGATTTTGTCAAATGCCTTTTTTGCATTGATTGAGATGATCATGTGTTTTTTTCCCTTCAATTTGTTAATGTGGTGTATTATCTTAATTGATTTTCTTGTGTTGAACCACACTTGCATACCAGGAATAAATCCCACTTGGTCATAGTGTATAATTCTTTTGATATGCTGTTGGATTCTATTTGCAAGTATTTCATTGAGAATTTTTGCATTTATGTTCATTAGAGAGATTGGTCTGTAATTTACTTTTCTTGTAGTATATTTATCTGGCTTTGGTGTTAGGGTAATGTTGGTTTCATAAAATGTGTTGGGTAATTTTCTCTCCTCTTCAATTCTTTGGAAGAGTTTAAAGAGGATTAGTGTTAATACTTCTCAAAATGCTTGGTAGATTTCACCTGTGAAGCTGTTCTGTCAGCCTATATCTTTTAACTAGGGAGTTTAATTCATTCACATTCAATGATATTACTGTAAAATCATTATTTACTTTCAACATTTATGTCATATCTTATCTCCATCTGTCATTTTACTCTTTTGGTATCCTTTCTGCCAATCTTCCTTTTTACACTCCGCTCCAAGCCTCCCTTTCCTGTCTTTATTTTTTTTTTTCAGGATGTAAGGCTCCCTTTAATGCTTCCTACAAAGCAGATTCTTTTTTACAAACCCTTTTAGTTTCTGTTTATTTGTGAATATTTTAAACTCACCTTCATATTTGAAGGACAATTTTTTCTCTTTAATTATCCAAATTATATCATCGACTGTCTTCACACTTTCTTGGTTTCTGATGAGAAATCCACACTGTCTTACTGGGTGTCCCTTGTATTTTATGATTTGCTTCATCTTTGCTGTTCTCAGATTTTTCTCTTTACCTTTGGCGTTTGACGTTCTGATTAGTATGTCTCTTTGAGTAGTTCTATTTGGATTTATTCTGACCGGGGTACATTGTGTTTCTTGGATATGTAAATTCATTTCTTTAATGAGAGTTGTGAAATTTTCAGCCATTATTTCCTCAAATACTCTTTTTGCCCCTGTTCCCTCCTCTTCTCTTTCTGAAACTCCCATGACATGTATGTTGTTGTGCTTCATGTTATCATTCGACTCACTGAGCCCCTGCTCAATTTTTTCCATTCTTTCTCCCTCTGTTCTTTTCTCTCTTGATTTTCAGCTGTTCTATCTTCTGCCTCCTTTATTCTTTTTTTCTATCATTTTGAGTCTGCTGTTGTGTGCCTCTAATGTATTTTTGCTCTCACCTATTGTGTCTTTCATTCCCATAAGCTCTGTTATTTTTTATTCAGGCTTTCAAATTCTTCTTTGTGCTCACCCAGTGTATTCTTGATGTCTTTTATCTCATTATGCATAATGTCTTTCAACTTGTTGATTTTATTTAGATTTGTATGAGCCTTGTTGATGAGTTGTCTCAAATCCTTTGTCTCATCTGGGGCTTTGCTATATCCCTTTGCTTGGGCCATACTTTCCATTTTCTTTGTATGGCTTGTAATTTTCTTGCTGATGTCTAGGCATCTGATTATGATGATGAGTTTACTCTGATGCTCAATTTCTCTTAGTGGTGGAAGGCTGTGTATTACTGCCATTCTTTGATTCTTTGTTCAACCTGTTCTAGCGCTTTAGGATTGTCCCTGTTTAGTTGCTCAAATCCAGACCATGGACCCAGTAATGAGTTGCAGACCTGCTTCCAAGGACCTTGGAGGGGAAAGCTGTGATGGCTCTAAGTCTCTCTTAAAAAAAAAAAAAAAAGGCTCTCGTTAACTTTTAATTTCCTCACATGCACCTCCTTGATCCGCCAGCAGACGGTGCTCTTCAGCAGCCTTCTCAGTTCAAAGCCTGGTCAACGTATGTTTGCTGCACCACATACAGCAACAGTGTGACAGAGGATCCTGCCTTGAGGCTATCCAGAGCCTAGCAATTCAAACTTTCTCAGAGGCTGTTCTGCAACCATTGCTGGCAGCCCCTTCCCTTTTCTCTGGTAGGAAATAATTCCACTCCTCTCTGCATCCTCAACAACCAGCCCATGTTAGTAGGGAGGGTGTCTGAGAGGATTGAATCTCAGTCCCCACCAGCTCCCAGGGCAAACAGTGGCACAGCCCCAACCAGCCTGGAAGTGCTCATGGGACACAGCAGTTCAAATTTGCTGGCTAAAAGCTGAATCAGTCTTATGCTGCATTCCCCTGTCTCCCCTTTTCTGGGCTGGTGGATCCCTGTGGCCCCCTTTATCCATAGCCACCAGCTGGAGGCTGGAGAATTCAAAGCTTTCTGCTCTGAGGGTGGGGGTGGGGTGAGCACCAGCCCCTATAGCTGCAGATTTTACTCCGAGTTTTCCCATCAAGATTCTTTTCCTTTGCCTCTTTCATTTCTGGGTGCTGTCCAGCCTTCCCCTGGTATCTTAAAACCTAGAACTTTTTTTTTTTTTTTCAGGCCATTTCTGCCTGTCCTCTAGCTATTTTTCTCGGAGAGAAGTGAATCTTGTTTCTCTCTAATCCTCCATCTTCCCAAAAGTCTTCTACTGGTTTTTAAAAAATAAAAGCTAGCAGGTAGTTTTATAGGTCCTGATCTTTTCCATTTGACTTTTTATTAAGATTAAATCAATGATTGCTTGTAGTTAACTGTAATCCATGCATTTTCATGGCTGTATAATATTTCATTTTTGACTATACTACAATTTATCTCTTTCTTTTCCTGCTGATGGACTTTTGGCTATTTTATTATGGTAAAACCATCAATTCCACTCCTGGGAATATTGTCAGGAGAAAATCTTGCACATTGGCATGAGGAGCTATGTATAGGAATGTTCACAGCCATACCATTTATAGCACAAAAATAAATAAAATTCTTGCTTTTGCACTCTAACCAAAGGAGTTTGGTTATCACAACTGTCCAACATTCTCACATTATAATCTCATGGGTCTGTTGTGTCATTGAGTGGATGATAAAGTAGCTTTATTTTTATTTGGACTTTTTATTTAAAAAAAAAAACTATACTTAAGGAAAATTACTTTCAATGTGAGTACTTTTCTCTAAGGCTACTACTACTGTTATCCAAAATGGATGCCTAGTAATTCTTTGGCTCTTTTCCCTGTTTTAATCCTTGGCATACCACTTCTTAGTAACAATATTTTCCTTTTTATTTGATTATTTTCTATCTCTTTCCAATTGAGTAGAGACCTTGTGACCCTTAAGCATCACTATATCCCCAGTACACAAAATGGTGTCTTTTACACAATAGGTTCCTAATAAATGTTTGTTGAATGAAGAAGTCATGACCTGTGTAGTGCTGGTATATCACAGTGGCTGACCTTCAGCATGTCTTAAAGGTGTTTACTATTTACATTGCATTATGGATATAATGATTAAAAGAGGTTCTTTAACACAGTCTTTTGAACTTCATTGTATATATTTCTTATTTTCAAGTCTTCAATAAAGTGCAAAAATAAATTTTTTGTCACTATATAAAATACCTCCATAATTAACACGCAACATTTCTTTTATACTCTGCCAAGAAAATAATAACTTGCTTTTTTGCTGGAAAATGTAAAACTCTGACCAAAAATGGGGACATCTATCTATTTCAGAGGCCCCCTGGTGATTATTGTGGCCCTAATTAGTGACTGCTTTCTAAAGTGAGATGTAATTGCTGACACACATAATGCAAAAAGTTCAATGAGCAAAATGAGCAGTAATGAATATTCACTTTGCAGCTTGCCAGATAGAGTGCTTAAATTACAGAAAGTTGAGAAACTATCCTGAATATGGCTGATAAATGAGATTCCCTTCCTGACCCTCACTTCCATCAGTGCTTAAGCAGTATCACTTATAATACTGCAGTTTGGGAGAACTGCCTCTAAAGCCAAAGATTTATGTTGAATGAAAAATGTCCATATTTAAAAGGTAAGAGGAAATCCAGATGATACCCACTTTTGACCACTATAATTAATAGTTAAATCTTCAGTGGTAACTAATTGAATGGAGGTCAGTTTGTTGCCATGGTAATGTTCTAGCCAAGCAATTTTACCCATTTTCCAGTCTGCTGCCCCTTTGCATAACTGAAGTTATAAAATGCTTTAATTGCAAGATTTGCAAATGATGCAACATCTGGGCTTGAATTTACATATAAAGGGAGAAGTTTAATGGAGTTATTAGCATATCTTTGTGAACGCCTCAATTTTTATATTTAATTATGAAACCTGCAGTTTCACTGACAAACTCTGTGTATATAATAGAAAAAAGCAGCATAGTTTTACATAAAAATCACTAAGCAATGTCCCACCATTTCATTTTAGGAAATGCAGTTTCAAAAATGACAAATCTTTACATTGGCTTTTAAGTCATTTGAGAAATTTGGGAGATGGCAGAAAACCTGCCTCATTCTTATAACTTTGTATTTTAACATAGTCTCTTTAAATATGTAAGAGCAGGTGTAATGGGTAGATTGTATTTCTTGCCTGTTCCCTTCCCAAAGATATGTTGAAGTACAAATCCCCAGAACCTCAGAATGGACCTTATTTGGAAAAGAGGTGGTTATAAATAGAACTAGGCAAGTTAAAATGAGGTCATACTAGAGTAGGGTGGTCCCTTCACCCAGTATCCAATATGATTGCTGACATCATAAGAAGAGGTAATGTTGACACAGAATCTGGAGAGAGACAGAAGAGAGGAGAGCACCATGTGACAAGTGAGGCAGAGAATGCCATGGATAAGGGGCAAGCCACCTCCAGGAGCCAGGAGACAGACATGGAACTGACTTTTCCCTGCAGACTTTAGAGGAAGTGTGGCCCTGTTGACATATTGGTTCCAGACTTCTAGCCTCCAGAACTGCAAGACAATAAATTTTTGTTGTTTGAAACCACCCAGTTTGTGGCACTTTATTATAGCAGCCATAGATAGCTAAGACAGTATGCTTTAGAAAATTCAGCAAGAAATACCTGAAATATCAAAAACAATGAAGCTACTTCACCCTTGTAACAAAAATGTAATAGGAGTTTTATTTAATTATAGTATGTGAGAAATCTTAAGAGTATTACACCAAGAGAAGAAAATAAACTATATGGGTTTTAGAAATTAAGTTATATATAACAACAGATATGCGATATTTCTATAATTATGTTGTCCTAAGAGATGAAAGTGGGATATGTGGATATATAAATTAAGGTTATTATTTGTGTTTTATGTTAAAAAAAACCAACAAAATGAAACAAAAAATGTCATCATTAGAATCAGAGCTTAATCTATTAAGTTCTGAAAGGAGCTCTCTCAAGAAACTTGACAAAATTTAGCACATAGTGTAAAGAATACACTTTCAATCAACATGATAGTTACAAAGATAAGTCCCAGGTGCAGAAAAATACTTGAAACCAGGAAAAAAAGGCCAATACCCTTCACTATTTTTCTAATGATTCTACTCTTTATTTTATAAGCATCATTAAGCTTCCTAGGAGAATTTTATGCCTGGGGCATATTTTTCTACCCAAATAATGACTTTCAACTGAACTTTCCAAAAATGCTGACACAGCTAGTTATCTTGTATTTCATACCTCTAAAATTTAATGTTTACAAAAAGGTTGGTTCATAAGAAGCACAAAATTCCTGCAAATAGAGAAGAATAAAGATTTAAAAAATAAAGATAAAAATTTATCATCTCTTATACTCCTAAATCACATTAAACGTATTTATCATATGTATCAAATATTGTATTTAAAAATTTTAATAAAGAAAATAAAGCTCATCTACACTTAAGGTAGACAGTATAACAAGGATAAAGGGCATGGGACCTGGTTCCCAGAGATCTGGGTTCAAACCTCAACACTCCTTTTATAAGCTGAGTGAGCGCAGTAAGGTATGTAATGTCCAAACACAGCTGCTGCACCTATAAGGTAGGATTGATAATACCTACTAGCTATCTTGTCATAGAAATTTAACAATGCCCAAAGTCCTTAGCAAGATGCTTGGTACATAATAACCCACTGATAATGGTACATAATATAATTTTAATCATCCACCTAATTTGTGGGGTATAGCTACTACCTCTAATAGAGTGTGTTTGAAATTGGTCAGTGGAAGATAAAATCATGCTGTCTCATAATTATGAGTCAGCCTATGACCTCCTAATGAGAGCATAGTCTTTTACTAATAGCCAATTTGTTGTAAATGAAGCTGCTTTGAAGTCCCATCTCCATCCATATATTTTCACTGCTACACTGAATTTCTTTGCAGGGAGTATCACCCTTTACTCTGTACAAAAAAGCTACTCTACAATATTTCCTCCAGAAAAGGCTGTGAGTAACTGTACCCAGCAGAGAAGGGGAGGTGCTTGGTTGAGACCAAATAATAGTTTGAGAGAATGATAATAAAGTATAAGCGAGGAAAGGGAAAAGATGCAAAATCAGAAGCTCAAGGACAGTAAATATCTGGGTGGTCCAATGGTAGCTTGAAGACACACAAAAAAAGACCAAGTCCTTGACGCGAATATCACTGAAGTTAAAAAGCGAGAGTGGGAAAGGAATTAATAAAGGTTCTAAAGAAAACTATTATCATAGCATTTTTTTCCTAAGAACAACTGGTTTTCACCTTTAGTAATTCAAGTAATTTTCCACTTTCTCATACTTTTTCAATGCTTTTTAAAAAATTCTCTGATTCGAACAGTTATAGTCCACCATTTGAGCAAGAGGGTCACACTTTAAACATACACTGAGTCATTAGTCGTACCTCTCATTTAATATGTGTGGAAACTGAGACCTAGGAAAATTAAGACAATTCACTCAGCAAATGTAAACTAAGTATTTTGGGGTATGTGAATCCCTAGGTATGCAAAGACATGTAAGACCAAGTTTCTGCTCCCTGAGATTTACAGTCTTCCAGATGTTGGGCACATGACCTTGGCCTGGTCAACCTAAGCACATCTTATGCATAATATAGTAGTTAAAGGATGGGCATCTGACCCAAGGGCTTTTGCAGGATTACTGGGAAAGTAGAGCTCTCTTCCTTCAGTAGCTAAGACCAGAAACCTGGAGCTGCTGGGGGTTATTATTGCCAATTTGTGGGAAAATCCTTCGTGAAGAGGACAAAGAAGTGAGCTGAGAGATGGAAAGATGTACATTCATGAAGTTTGGGTGCTTGAAAATGCATCTATGCCTGAAAGCATTATACTTTTATTATTGCAAATTATTTGAACATACAACCCCTCTCCCCCACCTTTTTTTTGCTTACACTGTTTGAGGTGAGTTCCCGTCTCTTGCAAGTAAGGCTTCTGATAATAAAATTGATTTAAAATTAGTAAGTGTGAAAATGTGCAGACCACCACAAATTAGTTTTATCTAACAAAAGTTTTTTAACAGATAAATTTATGATCAAGTTAATGTGCATGTTTTACTTCACTTTTAGCCATTATCAAAGTCCAAAGGTTTAATCCTTTCTTGTATTTTCTTGAAATATAAAATAATTTCTAAGTATTCCCCAAACAATATTACTCTAATTGATCAAGCTATGTACCTTCTTATATCTATATCTGAACATCTATTAGCAATTTTAAAATGTTTACAATTTTGGTGGTTATTTCTATTCCAGAATTCTGCTTAGACACAGTTTGAAGCCACCACTGAAAGCCCCATGCCTGTATGTTTGTGGTAAAAATAGTATTTATGTGAGCAAAATGTGATGGCTTGGAAATAACTGTTACCTGCTTTACCCTCATGTTGCAAAGCTGTCAGGTATTTCAACCTGTTAATTATTGGCAAATAGTGCTTCGAATCACTTCACTAGGAATAGAAACATTTACTTTTAGGAAGAGAGAGGGGAGGGGAGAAGAGGTTAGGAGAGAGAATGCAGTCACCTGGTTAGCAGTCCCTGTTTAAAAAAATCTGTTTGCAGGAGTACAAACATATGTGGTACAACTATAAAGCAGAGCTAGAGAAGGGTAAATGCACAATAGTTTAGTGGTTAGCTCTGGGAGAGAAGAAAGGGAATGGGAAGGGGAGAGACACACTGGAGGCTTCTGAAGTAATGCAATGTTCTATCTTGAAACAGGGTCAGGTGCAAACAGGTGGTCACTGTATTAGTATATTTTATACCAAAAAAATACTTTTAATAGGATTTTTTGCTTTTAGTTCTCATTGCTTTTTGTTTCCCTTTTTCTCCTTATTTTCACTATTTTTCTTTTTCTTATTAGTTTAATACTACCCAGTGTAATGACTTTGCTCATGTATTTTCTAAGGAGTTTTTTCAGACATCTCTTTTCACTCTTTGATAGTTAACAATTTTTCGTATCTTGGAATGAAAGATAGAAACTATTAAACATTTCATGAGATGAAATAAAAGTCACTATAATTTGAATAAATATTTTATAACAAGAACTGATAAAATTTTTTTAAACCTCAATTTCCTCTTGAATGGATTTAAGTTTCTCTAGGGATGAGGTTGTATGGAAAAGGATGGCTGGATGAGCAGGTTGAAATATAGTGGTTAATGAATGTTGGTCTGCAGGTTAGATTAAATATAAAATAGCCACCTGAAATATTTTTAATTCCTTCAAGGAAATATTGAAATTTAAATTATAAATACTTCAATGGAAATAAATGTCATAATATATGATCTAACAAGTAGAAGCCTTAAATTTGTTTTAGTTGTTGGTATTACTATTTTACTATTAATGGGTTTTAAACAGTTTGTTAATATGGTAATGTAGGAACAATATTTTCTCTATTTTTATTTGTCCTCTTCCTTCCTCTACTAAAGAATGAGAACTCCAAATCTGAGCCCTATTTATTCACTATCAACTGAACTTTCTCTATGTTCCAAAATTAATTTTCAAGCATAAATCATTGATTTAATATTAGTCAAAACAATAGTACTTAAGTAACTTATGTTCTAAACTTAGATTTTTAAACATCTCTTTAAATAAAAATTTCTTCACTGACCAGTGAATATCACTGGACGAAAATTCTCATCTTATGCAACCAAATAAATCTTTGAACACAGAGAAAACATTTTAACTTTCTAACTTTGATTATTGGAAGCTTATACCATAACTATATTATGAAAGAAAAGACTGAGTGAAGTTGAATTTGAGTTATAAACTAAATCATTGTTTCATGATGTATAAAGTTGACATTTTGATTTGTTAAAAAAATAGCAAAAAGAAACACCTTCTTTTGTGCTATGTTTTGGAGCTGAATTCTTCCACAGCACAGCTTTCTTAGTGACTGAATAAATTATGGTTATTCTTAAATCATTGGAATAGCAGTCTACATAGTACTAAACTATTAGACAACATGGCACTCTAGTGGTCTAAAGAAATGTAGCTTCTGAAGAAGAGTAATTTACAGAAAATAATTGAAAAAAGTAGAATTGGTTGAATGGCAAAACAAAACAAAACAAACAATACTTCAAAATATTTTCTTGAAATTGAGTCAAATCTGCCTCCAAAATTCTTTTCTGGCAAAACCCTGGGAATACTAATCTTTTTTGTTATTTTCCTACTAGATTGAATTTGAAATCAAGTCAGTATCTGCAAGACACTCCATTTTTTTGAGTGCAACATTAAATTCATATGAGATTACAGACTATCAGAGTTGAAAGTGGCATAAAAGATTTTGTACCACACCGTCCTTATTTTGTGACCAATATTAATGAGAATGTAAACTTTAATTTTGAAAATGTATACTTTAAGCATTTTAACTTTTGAATTTTATAAAAAGTAAAATGAAATAATGAGAAGTGTTCCATTCACTGTTCTTTAATGCCCTTGACTATCATTTTATAAGAAATTTATTTAATTTAGTCCTTAACTCTTACTTTGAAAAATTTCAAACTCACAGAAGAGTTGCAAGAAAAGTACAATGACTACCCATATAGCCTTTACCAAGTGTTAACACTTTGCCTCACTTGCTTTCTCTCTCTGTATATATAATAATTATGATTTATTTCTTTATTGGAATATTTGGGAATAAATTGCAGATATGTCAGTTTATCCTAAATATGGCAGCATTTTCCTGTATAAACACAAAAAATTAACACACTCATAAAATTTAATATTGATATAATAATAGTTTCTAATCTGCAGCCACATTTAGGCTTACCCAAATATTTACATAATATCCTTTAATATTCTTTCTTTCTTTGATCTGAGATTGAATAAAAAAGATGATACATTGTATTTAGTTGTCATTTGATTTTATCTCCTTAAAATATAAAACATTTATCTATATTTCTTTCACTTTTACCTAACCAAAATATCATGTTTTAAAATGTTTTATTTTAAATTTTTTGCTTGATTACTGATTTATAGGAAAATATCTACTTTAAAATTTTTCTGAAGTTTCATTGTTTCAGTGTTTAAAATGGCTCAGAAATTTTCACTATATAATTTAGATTGTAAAAACTTACCTTGTTTTCCTTTTTTTTTTTTAATTTAAAAGGGTCATTTATTTTAGTAACAATGGTTTCTTAGAATAAACAACTAATTACACTAATACTCCCAAATTAGGCTATCACAATAATGTAGGGATTAAAAACAATACATTAACATCAAATACATTTTAATATGTGTTTTTAAACATAAGGTAATTGTATCTTCTATGGCTTACTTTCCTTTAACCAGAGCCCTCCTTGGTGCTAGTGTCTTAAATAAGTTAGTAAATAAAAAGTACTTATTGTTTTAGTTTCCTAAGCTGCTGAAAACAGATACCACTAAATGGGAATTTAGTAGCATACAATTTTGAGGCTGAGAAAAATATTCAAATCAAAGCATCATCAAGGTGATGCTTTCTCCCCAAAGACTGGCTGCCAGCGATCCTTGACTCCTCTGCCATATGGCTAGGCACATGGTAGCATCTGCTGGTCTCTCCCTTCTCTTCTGGATTTCCTTGTTTTCAGCTTCTCATTTCTGTGGCTTTTCTCTTTCTCTCTGCATTTATCCCATTTATAAAGGATTTCTTTAAGAGGATTAAGACTCACCCTGGGCAACATCTTAACTGAAGTAATCTCATCAAAAGGTCCTACTTACAATAGGTTTACACCCACAGGAATGGATTAGCTTTAAGAACATAATTTTCTGGGGTTACTTGCAGTTCCAAACCACCACACTTACCCACAAAGCCAATTCTGACAATGTTTATGACAATGTTTATGAATAGAGATTTTTACTGCACAAGCCTATCACAGCTCACAGCAAAATATTTTAAACAAAACCTTTACTTGGATCTTCTTTCACCAAATTTCTCTCCCTCTGACAATCGCCATACCTCTCCCTATTTTATATTCCTCATCTCTTCTTCATCGCTATAGTTCCCAAGCTCTCTGACCCAAGACAAGGCCACTGGTCTCTCCTCCCATGCATCTGATTACCAAAATCCTGCCCACTTTGCATATTCCACCATCACATCCAAAATCATATATAGTCCCACTACCATATCTTAGATCATATTAAAATTCGTCCCAACTCACGTATCTAGTTGAAAATATGTTTTTGATATTTTTTCATTTTATCCGTTTTCATAATTATTCTTGACCTGTGTTTGTAAGCTATAGCCTTCTGATCCAGATTCACCTTTCTATACTCTGCTTTGTGTTGTTGGGGCTGGGACTCTGCACCTCACACTTCTGAGGAGCCAGCTTTACCCTGTTAGGCTCTGCACATAGGGGGCGCTAGAGGGAGACTGGAAGGCTGGAGAAAGAAAGAACTTGCTCCTTAGGGTTCTTGGGGACATCCTCACACAGCAGCAATGCCTCATTGCAGCAGTAGCTGAATCTGGTTTGCATATTTTTCCTATACTTGCAGAGCTATTTCATGACCCCTCTCAGAGTCACTAGTACAAACTCTGTAGCAACCCTCTACTCAGAGGTCTGGGTCCCAGCCCAACTGGACACTTACTCTTACCACAGAGACACCAGAACCAGGTAAGCAGAATCCCCTCCTTGTCTGCATTCCAGCTTTTCCATGCTTCTAAGTTGTAATAACTGTAGCCTCTTCTCTTTGTCCCCCAGTCATAGGAGTGGTATGATTTATTGAATTGCTAACTCTTTAGTAGCTAGAGTTCTTTCTTACCCTTTCAGCTATCTAGTCCACAACTTTATACCTACTTAACAATTACTTATTTTAAAGTCTTTCTGTTCAAATAATTGCTATGATTAATGTATCTTGATTGTATCCTGATTTACACAACCATCTGTATAGTCACTCCATAACTTTCAGAGTGGCCTCTTGGTAGTAATACAGAAGTCAAGAAAGCTACAGAGCTTGTGTTGATGTGCCAAATGTATGTCATGGACCATGTTTAATTTTCATGCTTATTTTAACAAGATAATAGTAAGAACTAATATTTATTGAGCATTTATGATGTGCCAGACATTGTGCTAAATGTTTTACTTGCATATGCATCCTCAATCCTTGTGTCATTACCACAGGTAGATAATATTTGTTATTCATAATTTATGACTGAGAAAGCTGATGCTTACAGAAGTTGAGTAGTTTATTGGTCTGCAGTTCCAGTACTGGTAAGTGGAGTCATTGGGATTCTAACCAGGCTGTTTGACTTCAGTGTCTTTGCTTTTAACCACAAGCTATACCAACAGGGTCAAAGCAATGAACCATCTTTACCACAACCTCAGAAACTGTAAATTTCTACAAGCAATCCCTCAGTAATTCTCTTTTCAGCATATTCTCCCAAATCTTCTTCTTCGGTCACGATTCCACAGACAAGAAAGTCTGTTCTTTAACCTTTTCCTTCTGGCTTCCCAGTACTATAGAGCGTACCCCTACCTCCTTGAAAACTTCCTGTCTTAAAGCTCCACTTTAACCTGATAGAAAATCCACAGAAATTATCTCCGAACAGATGATGTCCCTCTCATCCTTAAAAATATTCAAGGGATTCTGGTGACCTTGGAAATCAAGTCTAAAGCCTTTATCCCCGTGTTTCAGACCCTCTGTGGTACAGGCCTAACTACCTTTCTCATGCCCAAGCACTGTGCTCTCTTCTAATCAAACCACTGTAAACACAGGGAGAGCATGGTGATTTCTTGAAAAATTTCTGTTCTTTTCCTCCCTAAGTACACAGTATAGTACACGATTTATGAACAAATGTAGAAATGAATAAAATCAAATACTGTAGTCATTACTGAATGGAATTCTGAGGCTTTTTTCGGTTCCGTGAATTTCCTCTAAGCTCGTCTTTCCTGAATTGCACTCTCTCCTTATCTATAAATTTAAATTTTCTCACTGCCTTACCTATTCATTTAATCCACAGATATACTGAATGCCTTCAATTGGTCTCATTCTTCAAGATCTATCTCTAACTCTGTAATGCTGCTTCTTCCATGAAGCCTATCCTGAAATCCCCGGGTAGAGACATTCCTCTCTCTCAATCTCTCTTTTTGTCTAGCCTGATAGCTCAATATTTACTTCTCTTATAGCTTTTATATCCATTTTCATATCGAATAGGAAAATTCTTAAATCTAAGGACTGTGTCTCACTTATCTTTATCCACCCAAAGTGTCTTGTTTATTGGAGACATCCTTTAAATTATCTGAAAAATAACTCTCTTTGGAGTGGCCTTGCAAGGTAAGCTGGGCCGAAGTGTATAAATTTCATGTATACTATGGACTTCAGAAGAAAATATCCTTATCTCTGTTCCAGCCCACCTATAATAATAATAGTAATAAAAAGGTTAGGTTTCTAAAGGGAAGTAATATGGGGATTATGGGCTTTTTGAAAGCCTCCTACATAAAAGAGGCTTAATAAAGGAGGCAGGTTAGGCATTTTAAAATAGCAGCAGATATAGTTCATGACCACAGAACAGAACTATTTGAAGTGAAAATAAATTATCAACTCTTTGGAAAGACTTCAGAATAAGAACTGGCCGTGGTCTCTGGTTATTATTTTCACCTGTTCATTGAGAAGCACTGGAGCAGAGCTTGCAAACAAAGATTGAGAAGACAGACATATCTCATTTTTTTAATTCTTGCTGGCATTTCCTGGCACCATGACCTTGGAACATTATTACAGCTCTTGAATCTATAATTTCTTCATAAATGAAACAAGAAAATACCTAATACCCTTTTTAGAGGATTGTCATAATGATTAAGATAATGCTCACAAAACGTTTAGCAAAATTCCTTGACACATAGTAAGTGTACAATTAATATAAGCTTTTAATATTAACTGTCCCAGCATCTCCTTGTCACTCAACTTCCTCCCTATTTAGCTATAAATGTGGCTAAATGAGGTATAAGATATAAGAATTAAGTTCCAAAACAAGGGTGGCTATTGAATGGAAAGTGGCTATTACATTTGTGGAGTGAGAGTAGATAGAGGTGGGTTATGTGGCTACCCAAATTATTAATTATGATGAAGACTCCTGGTTAGTCCCAGAAGACCGTCATAGCAAGTGGGAATCCAGGTTAGTGATGAGGGGAAGGCAGAAATACATTCATACAGCTGGGGATACTTTGTGGGTGGCTGAGGCTGTTATATGGAAGACCAGGCCCACG
>JAQZBX010041415.1:0-22392 GCA_029593785.1 Cabassous unicinctus
TCAGAATTATAAAACTGTACAGTGCAAAGTGTAAGCTACAATGTAAACTCCAGACCTTGGCTAGTAGCAGGGATTCAATATTGGTTCCTCAATTGCAGCAAATGTACCTTACTCAGGTCAGATGTTATTAATAGGGGGAAAGTGGGAGGGGTGGGTTATATGGGAATCCCCCATATATTTTTAACAAATCAGTTTTATTGATACTTATTAATAAAGCATAAATCCATCCAAAGTGTACAGTCAATGGTATAATCATATAGTTGTGCATTCATCACATCAATCATTATAAGAGCATTTTCATTATTCAAATAATAATTAAAACAAAAAACAAACAAAAACTCATCACCTTTCAATCTCTCTGTGCTTCCCCAGCCATACACGGCTGCTATTCTGTTTCCATCTCTCTAGTTTACTTGTATTTGTATTTTGTAAAATCAATCTTATATATGCAATCTCACCCATATTGGTGTTTTACGTGGGGTTTTACTATCTTATACAGCCCCGTGTTCCATTATTTTAGCTTTCCTTCTAGTAATATACATGACCTTAGACTCTCCCTTTCAGCCACTGTCATACCCATCTTGATGTAACTTTTCTGTAAGCTAAAACTTCCCTAACAATAAAGTTTATTATGTTTTTAAAAGCCCACTGTATATTGTACTTTTAGCTAGAAATCTTACTTTTTATCTTCAGAGGGATTGAAAACATCTGCTCTTTCAATTACTTGTTCCTAAATGACATCTGTAAAAAGAACTATCAATTAAATTTAATTTGGTCCTTTAAAAAAAGAAATCCTTCATTAAACCTTTCCTGATGGAGAAATCCCCTCCCATGTGGCATCATTACACATGTAATATTCCAAGTGCACCTCTGCCGTGGGGTTTCCCAGAAACGTGATTTGGATCATTGGCCCAAGAGAAGCCTGGTCTGTGATTTGTTGGGAGAAAGTATAAAAAGATAAATTTAATGGCCCATCCATTGCCCATAGACTGTGATTTTTAATTCGATATATAATCTTAAAAATATCTGGTACTCAGTTTCCCTGGCAAAATGCGAAGGGTTGTATTTTCTATGATTCCTTCTACTTCTCGAATTGTTCCTGTGACTCATAGTTGAAAGACGCCTTTTGAAAAAACCAGCTTAGCACAGATAAACACATGGTAAATTAAACATTACCAATTTAAGCTAATCTTTTTGTCAGATCATGTAAAAATCTCACTGGGCTCCCAAAGATGGGCACTCAATGGAGATAACAAAAAAGGCTCAATCTCCATTTAAATTGTTTCCAACTTAAAAAAATAAATCGTGCAGGGACTATATAGAAAAGATAGGATTTCTAGAAATGGAAGCCAATTCTTAGCCTACTTTGGCCATGGGCTTTTATAAGATTTTGCCCCACGACGTGCTCCTCTCATTGTTTGAATTCTGTTTGAATTTTTGGATCTTCCTAGTTTCAGAGCATTTTGGGGCTGGCAAATCATGAAGTAGGGAGCATTTCCTTCCGATTTCACCCAGAAAATCTGCCCTCCAATTGTTTTCTGCAGGTGGAGCAAACCGGAGGACGATTTCTGGGAAAGTCAGAGAGGCGTTTTGGAACGAACGGGAGGCTGCTGAATTTCTTGAGATGTGCAATAGCTCTTTTGCTTTCTCTAAGAACCCTGGTCCCACGAGGCAAAGATTAAGTCGCTTCATTTTCTTTGGAGGGAACTTCCTGAAAGCCCCTGTAGTTAAAAACCTACAGCTGTTTAGGGGAAGAGAGCTCCCAAACGAACATCGGTCTCTCCCTCACTGGCCCCACCCTCGAAGCCCATTTTTAGGCTGCAGGAGTGAAATCTAGTTAATCGCCCTCAGCGGACTTGATAGTCCCTGGGATTTATGGCTCATTGAGATTTCATTGGAATTGTAAACTCATCTAGCCAGTTGAATCTGCAATTCCCATGGGGACACGGGTCAAGAAAAATACACAAATTACAGAAAAACTCTGTTGTCATCTCTCAGTTGTACAAGCACAGAAATGATCTGTTTCCAAGGACTCCTTTTTGAGGGAGGAGGGTGTTTTAGCCTTAGAGTAATTTGTGCCAGAGAAAATATTCAGAAAGAATAAAATAATGAAACAAAAAGGAGTCGAGAAGTGTAGAATAGTGTCATTAAAATTATAAGTGCTGGAGGCTGTAGGTGCCCCCTGCTTGGACTTTGGAAATCTTCTCGGTATCTGACAGACCCAGTTCAGTTACCTGCAGGGCACAGGGTTTGCCACATTCCTGCAATTCTCCTTTTTTAATTGATAGGCAGAACGTTGTTGGATATGATAGAATAGGGCCATATTTTATTCGCTGTACTATACTAATCACAGAATGGGATTTCTGTGTTCTCCTAAATTAAAAGGGTGAGAGTGAGACCACATATCGTCTTATTCTGTTTATAGAGAAATCCATAGAGACAGAAAGCTGGTTAGTGATTGTGGGGGGCTGGGAGAGATGGGGGGTGGGGTGCAGGGTGGTAAGGGAGGTGAAAGCTAATGGGTATGGGGTTTCTTTATGGGATGAGGAAAATGTCCTGAAATTGACAGTGGTGATGGTGGCACATATCTTTGAATGTACTAAAATCCACTGAATTTTACACTTTAAATGGGTGTATTACATGCTATGTGAATTATATCCCAATAAGGCTGTTTTTTTGTTTTTTTTTTTTTAAAGAGAGACCATGAAAAACAAATAATAAGTCTAAGCAATTTGCAAAAAATAAGGTGAGAGTAAAAATCATGAGGACGAAGGATGAGACATGAAGCCGCGACCCTCTGTCATTTTTAAAGTGTCTCTATCACCACATCCAGCTGTGTGTAGCTATAACTGACAAGTTAGGGGCAAAATGGTGCAGCGACCAGGGGACTCCAGAGGTTTTGAAGGTCTTTGGTTAGTTACTCTGCTGGAAGCACATTGCCTGGGAGGGGTGCCTCTGATTATTAACCTCCTCAAAATGCCCTTCTCCCATCCTCACTCCACATCCAATTTCATTTCTTATTAACGTGATATGAAATATTAACTGCTGTCAGAGAAGCCTATGGATGGAGCTGTCATCCAGACCTTGACTGTTTCTTTTTGTAACCCTAAATGTAAGTGTTAGCCACCACTTACCCCACGGACTCAAAGTCGAGTGCTAAAGAGGAGTCTGTCCTCCTTGTCTTCTGTAGGTGACACAAATCCAAAGTCACAAGTGAGAAAAGACCAAAACCACTCTACCCAAGATGCTATGGTGCTGGAAAAAGTCGTTAAAATGTCCTAGAACAAAGTTCTGAAAATCCTGGAGTTTGGAAATAACGTGCCTCACCACCCACTCAAAGACTTGCCCATCCTTGTTGAATATGTCGAAAATCTGGGACACGTGAACTGTGCACCTCCAGTTTCCCTTGTGTGTGTGTGTGTGTGTGTGTGTGTGTATGTGTATGTGTGTTTTCAAGAAATAGCACCAAAATAAAAATATCACTGTTGAGACAAGACAAAGTCGAGCTGTTGGTTGAGGGAAAGAGTGTGGAGCAGAAGAAAATAGTACATTTTCCTGTTATTAGTTTCCCATGCCTATTGGTATTTGTACTTGTTTTGTTGCTTATGGGAAAAACTGTTTTGCTTTGGAGGAGATGGGACATGGCACATGGTGGCAATACTGGCTGGTTTCATATTTAAGGTGACCAAGAATCTTTCTGTACATTTTAAAATTTTATCTGTATAAATCTTGGGTTTTAATATTGCCACCTAATTAGTTGATAGTTCTTGTGCATTTGGATTTTGAGAATTAATTCTCACTGTGAATTTATCCTTAAATAAGCATGTCTTCACATGCATGTTTTATGTGAACTGTCTAGAGTCTAAGACTAAAAACAAGTAGGATTGAGTAGCAGCAGGGGATGGCTCAGGACAGAAAACACCTAACCTTCCGAAGAGAACTCTAAAGATGAAATTGATACATAGATTTGAGGTTCAGACAGTTAGTTATTTGGCAGAGCCAACCCCAGAATCTTTGTAACATAAAGCAAATTGAGATGCTTAATATAATTTGTTATCTTCCTTAGTATGAGGGGCTGTTTTAAAATTTGGTTCCACAAACATGTCTAATGGTCAGGAAAAGATGGAGAGGTTGGTACCAGCAGCTGATATGGATATATAAAATTTACAAAACTACAGAGGAGTTTAAAGATACAACAGAATACACAAATATAAACCAGCTATAATCTCACTATCTCTGAGAATATAAACCAGCTATAATCTCACTATCTCAGGAAAAGATGGAGAGGTTGGTACCAGCAGCAGATGTGGATATATAAAATTTACAAAACTACAGAGGAGTTTAAAGATGCAACAGAATATACACATAGAAACCAGCTATAATCTCACTACCTCTGAGAATGGCTTGAAGGCAGCCATGTAACTATTAATATTCTGGCATTCCCTTACAGTTTTGTTTAATAAAGAGAGGCTTTGATTCTTGGGTGTGCTTCAGTCAACTTAGCACCAGACTGGAATGAAGAACATGGGAAAGTTCCTGTCTGTTGAAGGCGGTGACTTGGTCCCATGCAGATGAAAGGCTGAGAAACTGGTCACTAAGAGCTGTGGGGCTGACCTGTGGCCCCACATCCTCCAGCACCCATGCCCTGCGCTGTGCCACCTCTCAAAGATGAAAGCCGATGCCTCCAACAGACCCCAAGGAGACGGACAGCCCACTTCTCTACCTCAGCAATGGAAACCCAGAGACAGTGGAACAAGATTTGCAAAGGGCAGAGGTGAATCTAAAGCCAGGCAGGAATGAAATACCTGACAAAACTCTCTCTCAAATACAGGGTGAGATGAAGACCTTTTAGACTTAAACTGAGAAAGTTCACCACCAAACATTCACTAAATGAACTTTTTTTTTAAAAGACAGGTTTCAAGAAGGGAGATCTGGCGTACAAAAGGGAATGACGAGTAAAGGAAATACCAAATGTGTGGATAAATCCTAACAAATTAGTGGTATTAAGCAGTAATAATTTGAATGTCAAATTTGTGTGATTAAAACTGTCCATGTGCCAGCTGGGTCCTGAACCTCAGTGGAGTTGCAACATCTGCTTTCCAGTTCACTGGACTCACCCAGGACAACTAACAAGGAGGTGAGGATTGACAACCATCACCCCAAGGAACCGAGAAAGTCTACAACTGCAAGCAAAAGAGTCCCATCCATTGGCTCTATGGGATCAAAGCCCCCTCTCAATTAGAGGTGGAGTGGGCATCACCATCCCAGGATCCTCAGGATTGGGGAATAAAATATGGACTAGAGTGGACTTACTGGTATTCCACGATAGACTTATTGTGATTCTAGCATTGGAAGAAATTATATAATTGACGTGGAGACAGTGGCCATTGGGGATGCTGAAGGCAGGGAGAGGGATGGAGAGATGTAATATGGGGGCACTCTTGGGACTTGGAATTGTCCTGAATGACATTGCAATGACAGATACAGGCCATTATATATCCTGCCATAACCTACAGAATTGTTCGGGAAAGAGTGTAAACTGCAATGTAAACTATAATCCATCCTTAGTGGCAATGCTTCAAAATGTGTTCATCAATTGCAATGAATGTACCACACTAATGAAAGAAGCTGTTAATGTGGGGAAAAGTGGAAGGTGTGGGGAGTGGGGCATATGGGAATCCCTTATATTTTTATACTTTTTTATGTAACATTTTATGTAACCTAAGCATCTTTTAGAAAAAATACAAAACATATTTTTTAAAAAGTAGATTAATCAGATTTTGCTATTCTGCTTGCACTAATGAAAGTCCCAAGCAATTACATAAAAAGCTGACACCTCTCTATCAACTTATTTTGGAAGTTTCAGCCTGGCTCAAGAGATGAAGCTGATCCAAGGCTTTCAACTGGTTTCAAGTCCAGGACAACTAGAAGTTGCTCATGAGCATGAAATTAAAATCAGGAACACTGGTCAGTCTCAAAGATAACCTCTGTCCTTCCTATGAGGTCTGGGTGCTGTTTCTCCAAGCAAATGAGTTTTGATAACGTGAACGAGGTGCTTACAGCACTACTAAAATGGTTGGGGGGAACAGTCAGGATCCCCTCTAGGTTGTATGAGTCCAGAGTTCAGAAAACTAGTACCCTCTTTCGAGCACCCCAGCCCTCCAGAGCTGGAAATGGGTGGTGGAACCCACAAAACCCCCCAACTGTCACCACCACAAGTAGAAAATGTCCTAGCTGCTGTAACAAATTACTGCAGACCCGGTGGCTGAAAATAACACACAAACACATTTAGTTCTCCCAGTTCTGGAGACCAGAAGTCCTGAATCACAGTGCTGGCAGGGCAGGTTCCTTCTGTCCTGGTTCTGGGGTGGCTGCTGGCCATCCTTGATGGTCCTTGGCTTGGAGATGCATCACTCCAATCTCTGCTTCTTCCTTCACATGGCCTTTCCCCCCAAGTCTCTATGTCTGTTTCTAAACTCCTTCTGCCTCTCTGTCCCTTTTAAGAGCACTAGACGTTTGACTTAGGACTCACCATAATCTCATCTTGAGGTCCTTAACTTAATTTCATATGCAAAGACCTTTTTTCAAGTAGGTCACATTTGAAAGCTCCAGGTGGACATATCTTTTTTGGGGACCACAACCAACCCCCTAGGGGCTCCAAACCTCATCCCCAATCCTTAGCAAGTTCTTAAGGCTGATATATGGAGGTTAAGAGAGTGGAGGTGGAGAGTGCAAGCCTCACCACCAGCCAGACCTGGATTCCAAACTCAGCTTTGCCACTCTTCTGTTGTTTGGGATTGGACCATGCCCCCACAAAAAGGCATGCTCAAGTCTTTGCAGCCTCACCTGTAAAATGATGCCAATCATGGTACCAATGTGATAAGATGACAGTGAGGGTTGAAGTACATACTGCAGGAAAGAGCTTGGCACAATACCAGGTGCTTGGTAAGAGGCAGCTATTACAAGTAACAATGACAACGATGAAGCCAGCATACCTTTGAAAAGTGTCATGGGCTTCGTAATTGGATTGGAGGATGTCTCAGTTCCTTCAGTGACATGGAGATGACGGAAACCTCCTCAAGACCAAACTCATCATTTTGATTCCCTGGTATCAGGCATCAGAGTCCTGATCCAAAGGACTTCTGAGTCACATGCACAGGTCAAGACAAGCTGGAAAAGAGTGAGGTCCCCAAAGGAGTAAATAATTCCCTCCCTTTGAGTGTGGGATGAGTCCAGGGTCTCACTGCTAATCAAGAGCATATGACCGATGGAAAGTCACCTTTGAGATGAGGCTACCAGGAGACTTTGGGTCCCCCCTTCCCACTTTCTCTGGGGGAAAAAAGTTGGCATTGTCAGGTTGTTAGTTGTCCTCTGGAGAAATCCACACAGCAAGGAACTGGTATCTCCAGCCAACAGCCACTCACATGACTTTGAAAGCAAGTCCTCCCCCATTTGAGCTTTCAGATGAGACTGCAGTCTCAGCAGATGCCGTGCAGCCTGTGAGAGACCTTGAGTCAGAGGCAGCCAGCCAACCCACACCCTGATTCCTGACAAACATAAATTGTACATAATAAATGCCTGCTGTCTTAAGCTTCTGAATTTTGCAGTAACTTGTGCATCAATAGATGAGTATCTGTAACATCTATCTTCTCTCTTGTTCTAGACTCTTAGGTTTGCCTGTCTCCCTTGTTCTAGAGTCTTGGCTCTGTCTTCTCCCCCCATTCTAGATTCTTGGGCCTGCCTGTCTCCCTGTTCTAGATTCCTGGGTCCTCCTGTGTCCCTGTTCCAGACTCTTGGCTCTACCTTCTCTCCCTGTTCCAGACTCTTGGGCCTAACTGTCTCCCTTTTCTAGACTCTTGGACCTACCTGTCTCCCTGTTTTAGACTCTTGGCTCTACCTTCTCTCCCTGTTCTAGACTCCTAGATCTCCCTGTCTCCCTGTTCTAGTCACTGGGCTTTACCTTCTCTCCCTGTTTTAGACCTCCAGCCTCTGCTTGTCTCCCTGTTCTAGACTCTTGGGTTTGACTGTCTCCCTGTTCTAGATTCCTGGGTCTCTCTGTCTCCTTGTTCTAGACTCTTGGATCTACCTTCTCTCCCTGTTCTGGACTCTTGGGTCTACCTTCTCTCCCTGTTCTAGACTCTTGAGCTTGCCTGTCTCCCTGTTCTTGACTTCTGGGTCATCCTTTTTCTAGACTCCTGAGCCAACCTTCTCTCCCTGATCTAGACTCATGGGTGTACCTGTCTCCCTGTTCTAGACTGTTGGCTGCCTTCTGAGTTCCAGACCTTGGATTCATGCTCTCAACACTGACAGTCTGTCTCACCACTGCACCAGCACTTCTGTACACTATGAGCTAATCAGTGGCTCTCCTTTGGGACCCAGTTCCAGTACCCCCATCCTGCAGGTGTTGCTGCCCCAAGGGCCCTGGCTGGGTAAACTGAGGCCTTAAAATGGGAACAGCCACCCTGTAAAAAGAGACCCATCTGCTCTCCCTCCTAGTAACACCTGTGCAAAATGCTTTCCCAGAAGCTGAAGCTTTGGGTCTAATCCTCTTTCCCACCAGGCCATATGCAGTTTTCCATGCCTGGGAAGGAAACCCCTACTCTCGTTTTCCAAACCTGCCTCTGTAGCCACATAAACCACCAGTAGCTGTGAAATCTACCATAGGTTTGGCCCCCGCCAGCCCTTGTAGCATCTCGTTTCTCACAATGAGGCAATTTAGGACACCAGAAAATCTGGCTCACCTTGTTTGGATGGTAGCACCACCCTTTGCAGGGGAAAAGGAAAGCATTTTCTGGTGTCGTAGTGATGCTCCAAGGAATACCCAGGGATGAGAGAAGGAGAAGAGGCATCTGCCCAGCCCCCCACGGAGCCCACGACTTGTCCATCAAACACGGCTCCACAGCCTCTGCTCGAGGTTCACTCTTCCAGAAAAGATTACCAGTCACCTAGAGACTTCTGATTCCCTTTAATTTGGGTAAATGGATATTGGCTGAGGGTCAGCATAGATTTCCCGGTTATTTAAATGCATTTCACATTATTTCCCCAGTATCATTACTTTAATTCTTCACCTGTCAGGTAGAATCATTCAAAAACCTAAGACAACAGTGGAGACAGGAGCCCTGTTTTCCTCCCATCCATCACCCCTCAAATGTTCGGGGTGTCACTCGAGGGAGCCTATGAACTCAGCTTAACGCAAATGGATTTTAAGCTTAACAGATGTTTCAGGCGCCAAGAGGCGCCAGGACATGCAGCCGAGAAAAAATGACAAATTAAGGATCCACTCTATTTTTGTCTCATTTACAGTATTTTTCCCAAGAGGTTTCAGCTGGTTAAAGTTAACTGGTTTGAAAGCGAGTCGTGTCTAGTGGTGGTGAGCGTTGCGGTGAGCACTTGCCTCGTGCCGCTGGCATCCCACTCCACGTCTGGCTGCCGACGGGGTCGACGCTGGCTCCCTGCACGTCTCCCGAGACCTTTGCCCTCTGCTCAGGAACTGGAATTTCCACCCACCAACCGCAGAACCCATCATTGCCTCATTAACAGCACAAACTTTGGAAGTGGCTCCTGCTTTGCAGATAAGCCGGCACACTGATATCCTGGGATCCTGGTGAATCCCTAGGAAAAACCCAAGAGAGGGGAATGGACATGGGGAAGGAGGAGGTATTCAGTTCAGCTGTTCAGAGAAACTGCTTTTAGACAAAAAGCCACTTTTAGACAAAATCACAAATCCCTCAGGCACCAGCCTGGCTGTACACGTGTGTGTGGATATTCAAACTCATAAAGGAAGCCGGTTCTCTAAATCCTTCCACGCAGTTTCATCTACAAATGCTTAGAGATTAGCAGCCTGAGCACGTGTTTGTTTTTGCTTGTTTATTGTTCACTGGTTTAATTTTCCAAACGAGCAATAGGCTCTTTACAAATAAGCAGATCTCCAGTGACGTCTATTAAAATGGCAATCTTATCAGTTTGAAACCTAAATGAAAAAAAAATTCATTAAGGCACATTTGATCTGTGAGTTTTAAACAAACTTTCTGATGTAATGTCAGATTCATTTTAGTTTTGTCCCCTCAAACACTTAAGCACCAAAACTGTCAAAGAACACTTAATATTTATTAAAACAGTAAGGAATGTAAAAATTAAGGAGGGGGAAGTTTTCAAAAGGAAATCTTTAGAGATCAGTTTACTGCAAACAAAGCATACTAAGCAGTGAGTGCCCACCCCAGATATATGTAAATACTGATAATGGACAGGTGCTCCAGAAATGGCAGCGCTTGAGACAATGGCTATTAAATAAATTAAAGGTGCTTCAGATACAAAGGAGAAAACAAAGCAGTGATTAAAGAATGAAATAACCATCTCCATCAACATGACACAGACAAGAAGATTGAAGCAGACAAAACCTGGAACAAGTTTTCCCCAATGTTTCCATCGGGGTGTTTTTTTGTTTTTTTTTTAAGCTTGCTTATATTAGATTATAATAATTCCTCTTTCCATTCTAAATGTTAATATTTTATCCTTTAAAGAGAAGGGTCAGGAAGAGAGAAATTCCAAATCGTTTTTGAAATTTGCTGTCGGGTCCATTTAGTCCAAACCAGTGACAACTAGTCTGTACTTGAAGAGCCGAATGCATTCTGCTTTCCCCGCTCCGCTCCCAATCAATTTTGGAAAGCTCTCCTAAAGGTGACCGTTTCACAAGTGAAACACAAAAAGGCTTTAAAAAAGATAAAAACTGTTGTAAAAAAGACAGAAGGTAGAATCTGTGCAATGTTAACAGTGGCCATGGATTGCCAGCGTGGCAGCGATCTGTTACGATAATACTTTGCAGGAGCACCCAACGTTTTCTGCCACACAGCTGCAGCAAAGGAGTTTGAAAAGGAAATGTGAAAATAAAAGTTCTTTTCATCAGGTATGTTTCAAGTTATGATTCAGCAGATCCACTACATAAAATTCAGCAAAAGTGTTTTCAAAGGCAAACACTGATGAGACCTTTGTTCAAAAAGCTCAGTCTTAATCTTAGAGTCCTCTAAGAAAATCACATGTAAAATAGATCCTTGTATGGACTTCAAAAACTGATCATACAAAAATTTTTAAAAAATAAATTAGATAATTAAAAGTGTCTTTTCCAGAGAGCTGGACACCAGGCTGTCCTCACTGAACCACTATCAGTGCAACTTTTTCTGTAACTTGGACCATTTTTTTCTGACCACTTTTCAGCCCATTGCTGTGTGGACCTGTGTGTGGCTACTTTGTGCCCCTAGCACATTCTGTACTGTTTGGGGTCAAGACTGGGGTCACAGAGGACAGGATGGGGGACGTGGACTGCTCCTACTTCTTGGCCTCTGAACGTCTTCAAACCTGCCTGAGCCCCTTTGTTGAAATGGGCCACCTCCTCGAGACCCCAGCCTTGGATGGAAACAAGGAAGCCGCCTACTCGGACAAGAGCTCCCTTATAGAAACAAGGGATGCCAAACCCAGAGCATCTCCAGAAGCCAGTTTTCTGAGTAAAGGCAAAATGGTTGTCACTGGAAACTTTCCCACTGTAAACTATCTTTGGATCCTACTGGCTGAAGATGATATTTGCTGGCCCAGAGCCGTATTTGCGTGACATCGCTGGAGGAATTCGGTAGCAAATACGAGGGCCACGTCACAGAAGAAGAGTTAGTATTCATTATTAAACTGAGAAGATCCTACTTCAAGGGCTAGCACTCTGGAAAATTCTCCAGACACAGGCAAAATACGATATCAGCTTTAGGACACTCAACGCGGTCATCTCTCCTCAGTTCAACTTGCTCAGCCTTGTCAGGGTGGGAGTCAGAACTGAAAAGCAGAACGACAAGCTTGACACTCTGATTTGGGGTGAAACGTGACTTTTCAAAGTTTCCCTTGACTCTCACAAAGAACGTCCGGAGAGAGGAATCGATATATTTATCTTTTTATCTTTGGGTTCTCTGTGCTCATTTTCTGACCCAGGCAGCTGAAATGAAACAAGCTTCTTCAGGGAATTTGAGAGAAAGGACAAGGGTCCAGAATCTTGGTTAACTTTGCTGGCTAGTTCCTCGGTGTACAGTTCCTTGTGCTCCACAAGACCTTGCTGAATGTCTGCTGTAGACAAGCCCCCTCACGGACCGACGTCTTCTTGCCTTTGTGCTTTTTATGGAGGAGAAGCAGGTCCCAACCATGCTTTTTAAAAAATGTACAGTTTAAGATATTTCATGCTCATGCACCTCGCTGCCGTTAGAAGCCATTTAGTTTGAGTTTACATCTATTATTAAGAGATTTCAGTAATGGTTAACCTTCTTTTCCTAATTGCATTGTTTATTTTTGCAGAAATCACAGAGACATTGTTACTCTGAATTTGGGATAAAACATGTCTTTTCAAAGTTTCCCTTGAATCTCACAAACAACATCCAGAGAGAGGAATCAACGTAAAACCTTCTCTGCCCAAAAGCCCTGGGGCATTTCCCCAGCATCCAAGGAAACAAGAATATGTATTCTAATTTTTTTTAAATTGCACACTCTCTTCGTTTGCTAAGGCTGATGTAACAAAGTACTGCAAACTGGGCAGCTTCAAACAACAGGGATTCACTCTCCCACAGTCCTGGAGGACACGTGTCCAAAATCAAGGTGTCAGCAGGGATGGGGTCCCTCCAGAGCCTGTGGGGAGGGTCCTTCCTGACTCACCAGCTTCTGGGGGCTGCTGGCCATCCTTGAGTTCTCTGCCTCAGTGTTACGTTCCCCCTCATCTGTCTGTCTGTGCCCAATTCTCCCCTTCTTAAAAGGAATCTAGCCACACCGGATCCACTTGGCATCATCTTAATCAATCTCATGTCTGATGACCTTATTTCCAAGTAAGGTCGGAGCTGACAGCACTGGGGTTAGGATTTGAACATGTCTTTTTGGGGGGCACACTCAAAGCGCCAGGATCCCTTTTTATTTCCCTACTTATGAAAGTTAATATTTTACCTTAAAGGAAAAAGTATATAATGCGCTAGTTTGTTTTTCTATACACTCAGGCAAGATGTGTGACGCGATGGATAAATAGATAACAAAACGCGTTCCTCTTCATCTGAAAACTCATGCTAGATAATCGTTTGTCCGGTTTATAGCTAAAGGTTTGGAAGCTTTCAGTTCATCCGTGGAGACATGTCTATGTCAGAAAAGCTTCTAAAATAAGCTCCCTGCCCTCCACACACATTCAGCATCTGGCCAGGTCAAGCCATCTAATAGCACGGGCAGCTCTGAGCTTAAAAAGGTGCTTCTGCAAGCCCAAGTGAAATATCTTTAGCAGCGTCTGGAGTTGTCAGGAAGCTAATTGTCCCCAGAGCTGACCACGTTGTCCGCTCCCTGCAGCCCTGCCAGGGTATCTGTTTCTTAGTAAGCAAAAGGCACGAGGGCATCTCGGCTTTCCCAGGCTTCGGGAAGGCAGTTGAGGTTTTGGATTAGAGGACGTGATTTTTCGGCGACTTTTTTCTCCATGGCTGTCCCAATTTGCAGGTCATGGGAAAGCACTCAAGGGCTGGCGAACTCGGGCAGCTTGATTTATGGCAAAGGACACCCGTCAGCTCCCAGCCTGCTGAGGAGTCCGTTACCTGCGCGCAAACAGCGGTTCCGAAGCTGATCCTTGGATGAAGGGAGAACATTTATGTCACGAAGGCGCCATCAGTTTCTTAATCTGAAACTGTCACTTTGGATGTTAAGAGGGTGCATTGGAATCAGTCGGGACCACAGAGCATCTGCCAAACAGTCACGAAAGGAAGAAAAAGAATTAGAGCAATTATCCGTTTTAACGAGGCCAACTTCCTTGTGTTGTCATTCACGAAGTACATAATATGGAGCCAGAATTTTCTGCCTGTGGCATTTTTTAAACAGGATTTCGTATGCAAACAAAAATAGATAACTCTTAAAGTGATGGTTTTGGAAGTTTGCAGGTTGGGAGGCAGGAGGAGGGAGCCTTTCAAACGGGAGAGAAGACGGCCAGAGCCTCAACTTCCTCTGTGTTTCTGAGTTAATTAAGTCTATTCTTCAAGCACGCTCGGAGCCCCTTCATCTACGGAAAGTCTCTCATAGATCATTAGCTGCTGCTTGGCCTCGGCGGCAGGTGCCTGTGTAAACCAAACCCCAGGCTGACCTGGGCTGTGGAGAGGCTGTATCTGGAGACAGCTGAGCTTGTTTCCTAACAAGCAGCATCTCATGCCTTCACAAACACACAGACTCGCCCTTCTTTTGCTGCTGCTGCCGTGATGGATTTCTTCTTTTTGTGCCCCTCTCCTTGGAGGTATGCCCAGAACCCCTGGAAAAGGGGAGGTACATCTGCATTCTGAAGTCTCATCTTCCCTGGCTGTGGCCCCCCTACCTCGAGTTATTGAACTAGAAGGAGTTTCATTATTACCCTCCATAAAGTGAGAATAATTATATGGACCCGTGGGACTGAGATAACGTGTCCAAAGTTCCTTAACATCGTGCCAATATAGAGGAGGTGATCGATAAAATTATTAATCCATGTTTCCATAACTTGTTGAGCTGCCCTTTTCAGTTCTTTTATTTTTGTGAATTTGAAATAGAGTTGTTAATTTTTAAAAGTCATGGCAAAAAACAATAATATTAGTATTACTACTTGTGATAAAAATACTTACGTGGGCTCCATTTATTGGGTTAGCCGTGGCTGGAACTGTTCTCCCCTCCCCAGGTGAAACTTCACAATATCTGGAGACATTTTTGGTTGTCACAAGTGGGAAGAGCGTAAGGTGCTGCCAGCATCTAGCAAATGGAGCCCAGGGCCTCTGTAAAGATCCTACAATGCACAGCATGAACCCCACACACACACACAACAAAGAAGTATCTGACCCTGAGGCTTAGCACTGCCAAGGCAAAGAAGCCCAGCTTAGCTGGGATGGTGCCTGGAACAGAGAAATCACAGAGCCGAGCATTCTGTGGTTCAGTGATTGCCCACCAAGTGCAGGACTCCAGACAGCAAGCGAGGACGATTGGCCGCTGTCGTGGAAGAAAGAACTTAGGGTGGAATTTTGTTCAATCAACAAAATACAGTCATTTCCAATGCCAAGGTATCGCTTCTGAATCCGGAACTTTTTCAACTCAATGAGAGACAACGTCATTTGGAAGAAATGTGTACCTTCTATGGGGAAACTCACAGGGCACTTTTTCTGGAAGGAAGCAGGTGGAATTTGATTGGAGGGGATGGTTATGTGAGTACGGTAACTCAAAAGAGTTCCTGGGCACAGAAGCCCTCACGTGTTATTGCTTCAAGAGAAAACCTAGAAGGGGTGCTCTGCTGGCCCTCGGCTTCTGTGGCCACTCTGCTAACCAGTGAGGAACGGCTTTGGGGTGAATTTCCGGTGGACTTAAAAATAGGAATGGTCCCAGTGCCAATCCCGGTGCCTCCAGGAATTGGTTACTGCATGAGCCTCACTTTTTCCTTAGCTACATTAGCACTCAAAGGGCAAAAAAACAAACAAGCAAACAATCAACAACAAAAAACAGCCAAGAACCCAACAAAATGGCTATGAGGAGATGATAGGTAAAAGGGATGGCAAGGGTACTTTTGTAAAGGGTTATGATTATTAAGGTATATTTTTTATTGAAAGTTTTCCAAAATTTACAAGCACTCTGTACCCACGAAGCAGTAACTCTCCTTCCTCCGCACCCCACCCCCTGGTAATCCCTCATTTACGTTCTTTCTCTACAGATTTGCTATTTCAAGATACATCATAGAAGGGAAATTATACAGTATTTGTCCTTGTGTGCTTTGCTTATTTCACTCAACATAACGTTTTCAAGGTTCATTTATGTTGAAGCATGAGTCAGAAATTGATTCCTTCTTTGGGCCAAATAATAATCCATTGGGTATATCTACCACATTTTGTTTATCAATTTTTCTGTTAATTGACATTTGAATTGCTCAAAGGGTATTTTTGAGCATCTCTCAAAACTGGGATATTTATCACTGCTTTGTGCCTCTTGTTTTTCTTACCCTGCTCCCCAATACTGCATATCTGTTTCCACATTTTATGACCTAATTCCACTTAGTCTTAGGGTGTGTCGCTTCAGGATAACTGACACTCATTACCCATGATCTGGAAATGGGGATGTCTCACCTCTGGCTTCCCCTCAAAATGGGTCTCTACCTAGGTCACCTTTAGCTTCAGGACCCCTGGCTTCTCCTCAACACAAGGAAAATCCATTCCAGCTTTATGTAATCAGCACATTTTTCCTTTTGCAATAATCAGTGTTTAATTTACATGGAGAGAGGGAGACCAATTGTGAGCCAACAAGTTCCCCTCATGCTTCCGTGGTGGATGAGATGGGTTTGAAGGAAGAATTTGATTTGCAAAGTGGTCTGAAGGTGTTTGGGACAAAGGAAAAATGATGTGAGACTTATAAAAGGTCTTCAAAAAGTTGGATATGATAAGGGGGAAAAAGTTGGAAAATGCATAACTAGAATCCATGTCTATGACCTATGTGGCACAAACTTTTCTAGAGTCCACAGAAAGAATCCTGGGCTTGTTAGAAGCATTGAACTCTGGAGATTCCCTTTCTTTTCCTGCACCTTTTAAGGTAATCATACAGTTTTTCTTCTTTATCTTATTAATATGGTGAATTGCATTGATTGACTTTCAAATGTTAAACAAACCTTGAATTCTTGGGGTAAACTCCATTGGTCATGGTGTGTTATTTTCTTTTCATATATATCTTTGGATTCAATTTGCTGATATTTGTTAAGGATTTCTGTATCTATGTTCATGGCAGATATTAGTCTGTGATTTTCTTTTCTTATAAGATCTATAAGAAATCTGTTTGCTATGTAGGCCTTATAGAATGAGTTGGGAAATGTTTCTTCCCACTCTATTGCTGCAAGAGTTTGTGTAAGATTGCTAATTTTTCCTTAAATTTGTGTTAGAATTCCATAATGAAACAATCTGAACAATCTGAAGCTGCTCCTGGAGATGTAAATTACATTTTCACTCCAATTTCTTCCTAGGACTATTCATGTTTTCTATTTTTTCTTGTGTCAGCTTTGGTAATATGTGTCTCTCAAGGAATTTGTCCATTTTGTCTTAGTTGTTGAATTCATTGGCATCAAGTTGTTAAAAAATATTCCCTTGTTATCCTTTTAATGCTGGTAGGATCAGAAGCCTTCTTCCTTTCTGAAAGACTTTATTCCAGAACCTTCCCTTTTGGTTTTTCTGCTACATTACTGGACACTCCCTCTCAGCGTTCTGTGCTTTGCTAGATTCTGCCCTGCTTTCTAACCTTCAAATGTTGGCATGACCCAGCACTCCGTCACTGAACCTCCTCTCTTCTCTGTCCACATTTACGTGTTGAGTAAGCTCATCCCGTCCAATGGCTTCGAGCGCCATGCTCTATACCTGCTGATGGTTTCCATATGCAGCGATAAGTCTTTAGTCCTGTTCTCTTCCTTAGCCCAGACTCACCAATCCAACTGACTCCTCAACATCTCAGCAGCCTGGCAGGCATCGCAAACTAAGCAAGCTAAAAACAAAGGGGGTAGGGGCAACAATTGACCTGTCCTGGGAGCTGTTCCTTCCACACTCTTTGACATTTTGGGAGGTGACATCCCCATGCAGTTGGTTGTCCAGGTCAAAGCCCTCAATTCTTCCATTTCTTTCATGCTTCCCTTTCAAGTCATAAGCAAGTCCTGTTAGTTCTAGATCCAAAACATATTCCAAGCCTGACTAATTACTCTCTCCTCTGCTTCTGCCCTAACTGTGTCACCATCTTCTCTCACTTGGATTTGGGAGCTTCCTGGCTCGTGGTCTCCCCAACTCCCACCAGGCTCCCCTTCCACCTACTGTCCATACAGCAGCCAGGGGGATGGCCTGTTTAAATACAGGTGACACCTGCCACCCCTGGCCCCAAACCCTTCCCTGGCTTCTACTCACACTCAGTCAAGTCCTTGCAGTGGGTTATAAGCCCCTTTGCAGTCTGCTGCTCAGCTCTACTCTGGCATGCTCCCCCTCATCAGCTGTGCTTAGCCAATGACAGGCTCATTCCAACCTCCTGCCTTTATCTTTGTTTCTTCTTGGGTCATCCCCTCTCCACATCTTCTCATGTCTTCCTCTCTCACTCTAAGTTTCTGCTAAAAATGTCACCTTCCAGGAGCACTCCCCAACTATATTCCTTTCTGACTGCCAACCTTTTGGGATACTTATCCCCACATAAAAGTACATTTGATTTTGCAGTTACGTCCTTGTTTATAATCTGTTTTCCCAAGAAGGTGTGACCTCCATGAGGTAATTTGTCTCATCTACTTCTGTAGCCCAGCACACTGCATAGCGTCACTGCCTGTTTTAGTTTCCTCTTGTTGCTGTAACAAATTATCCTAGACCTAGAGCCTTGGAACAGCACCTCCTGATTATCTCACATTCTCTGTGTCAGGCATCCAGGCTCAGCTCAAAAGGGCAAAATCAGGGGGCTCTAGGGAAAAATCCTCTTCCAATCTCATTCACATTGTTGGCAAAACTCGGTTTCCTGTGGTTGCAGGACTGAAATTCTTTTTTTATTGTTGTTGGCGGCTGCCATGTTGGCGGCTGCCACGGGGTCTTTTCTTCTAAAAGCCACCCATGTCTGTCCCCATTTTCCATGTGGGACCCTCCAGCATCTGTGGGTCAAGCCCCTTTTGTGCTTTGAGTTTCTCTGACTTCTCCTTCTGCCTCCAGCCCAAGAACGTTCTCGCTGACTGATTAAGTTGGGCCCTTGTGGGACATTAATAACATTGTACAGTGCCTTTCCTGTGATATCACATAGTCACACATTTCAAAGATGACAATGTGGTTGCCTTTGAAGGGTCATTATGCAGCCCACCAATCACTCAGCACTCACTAAGTATTTAATGACAACTCCAAGAATCACTGAATCTGGTCCTTTTATCGAATGCTTAGACCAATGGGCAGCTCTGAAGCCAACCTGGGGGTGACAATTCACAGCTGCCTTCTCCCCTAGCTGGATGGATTTCTCCACCTCTCTGGAGAGCTCTGACCATTCTAACATGACACAAAGGCATCCAGCTTGGAGAAGAGATAGACTTGTTGGTTGGTTCCACAGCACACACAAGAGCAAAAGAGGAGAATAGAAAGCCGGGGCATTGTCAGAACATTGAAAGGAGCTGATTCTCCCCCAAAATCCCCTCTTTGCCTGCTGCAAAAGGAGCTGGCGAATCACTGCTCTTCAAATGTCCCATGGAGTCCTGGCTTCCTAGCCCTCTGCTGCCCTTGTGGCCAGCTGTCCTTGCCCTTGTGGACAGCTGTCCTTGCCCTTGTGGCCAGCTGTCCTTGCCCTTGTGGCCAGCTGTCCCTGCCCTTATGGCCAGCTGTCCCTGCCCTTGTGGCCTTGATGCCTGTCCACCCTGACTCTCCAGGCTGACCCTCCCACGTCAAAACAGAGTCCCAGAATCTCAGGAACTAGATGGGCAGGGGCAACTCTAGCCCAGCCTGGCTGTGCCATGAGGCCAAGGAGGCCCATGTGGTAGGAAACTGCCCAGTCACCCTGCTCTGCCCTCCAGGGTGGGGCATCCTCACCCCTACTCTGAAAGCTACTTTTCTAATCCTCCCAGGAACCCCAGAGCTCCAGGCAAGTAAAAGGTGCTTCAGAAGGCCTGGGGACCCATTATTCCCTGCACAGCTTCCTCCAGCCTGTCTGAGTCTGTTTTCCCAATCGGAAAACAGGGCTGATAACTCCAAGCTCTTAGAATAAGAGTTAAAGGGGTCACAGACCCAAGCCTGAACACAGTGAGCCTCAAGAGAGGTCAGCTCATGTAGCTGTGGAAACCACCTGCCTCCAGGGTGAGAAATCTGACACAGAGGGGAGGGAGGGAAGGAGAGAGGGGAGAGGAGGAGGCAACAGACGGAAAGAGGAGGAAGGGAGGGAGAGAAGAGAGGGATGGAAGAGGAAGAGAGGGAGGGGAGAGGAAAAAGGGGGGGAGGGGGGAGGTAGGGGAGCTAAGGGGTGCCCTGTCTGTGACCTTGGGAATGGCCCCCTGCCCACACCCAGGCCTGTATGGGTGCTTCCTCATAGCCCCTCTGGCAGGCAGGTGTGCACCAGGGTCCTGACCCACGAGGAAGCTCTGGGTGCAACTGCTCCTCGGCCAGTGGGATGGAGCAGGCCTCCATCCCCACCCCCCACCCCAGCATCCCCCACTCTCGCACGTGCTCTGTCCTCTCCTGCTTAAGGGTGATGCTTCAGATCCTGGTCAGCGACCTTCCCCTCTGCCCGGGTTGCTCAATGTGGAGAAGCCGCAGGACGCGTGCTCCCTCTCCGGACCCCCGGGCACTCGCCTGGGGCTGAACGCCAAGGTGGGCTCCTGGCGGGTGTCCAGCTCGGTCAGCTCAGCTCTCTTCGCCCCAAGCTGTGCCTCAGGCCAGGAGGTTGAGCTGCGGGTGGAAAGGGCCCCGGGCCCCTCCTCCCAGCCGCTGGGGTCCTCTCCTGTCTGGGCCGGCGCCTCTGCTCCCCAATTAGCCGGGCCGCGCCCCCGCAATCTCTCGCTCTCCCTCTCCTGCCCCCGGCACTCGGCCTCAGGACTCCCGGTTCTCTGTGGGCACCTCTCCTAGGACGCCGCCTTGGAGGCGCAAGTTCCCGGGTCTGCGCTGGGCGGGGCGCACCCGCAGCCCCCCACAGGCCGCCTTGGGCGGGGTTAGCACGGTGAGCTTATCGTTGGGGTAGGGTGTATGTATCCCTAGAGGGAGGCGGAACAAGCGCTCAACCGCTCCAAGGAACCCCCAAATCTTCCTAAGCAGTGGTAGGATACGCAGACCTTGTCAGAGCCCTTGCCCTCCAGCCTGGAGACCAAGAACCAGGGGTAGGATGGTGATCTTCGCAGACCCCAATCTCGGGGCTGCATGAGTCCGCTCAGGGCCCCAGGATATTCCAGGGCTTCCCCGCCCGGCGCGGGGTGGCGTGTGGGGGTCAGGCAGGCTTGGGGTACCCTAGGGCTCAGGGATCACCTAGGAATGTGTGACCTGGGCCTGCTTCCGCAGCAACTTCTTAGCACTGGGGTTCGGTTCCCGCACAGCGGAGAAAGGGGGACGGGTGGCATGTCTGATACAAATCGCCCGATTTAATGAATAGCTGCTTCCTTCACTGGAATACTTTTAAAAAGACGTTTCGCCTGGAAGTTGGTGGCAAGTGGGCGACAGACAGTATCCGAGAGCGAAGAGGCGCCGGCTGTCCTGATTCCACCAGAAATTTAATCCCCAGTTAACCTTCCTAGGAGGCGGGAAACGGGGCAGCTTGTTGAAACGATCCTAGCAAACTTTGGGAAGATGGACTCGGTCCCGGCACTGCGGGTGGATTTGTCTGCGCACGACGATCCCAGGCGCATGCTTCGCGCTCCTCCGTGGTTCCGAGGCGCCTCGGGACGCTGGCTGGAACCTGAGCCCGGAAGGAGGGTCGCGCGGTCCAGCCCGGCGGATGGGGACTCGCCCTGCGCGCGCTGCCAGCGCCGGGGCCCGCGGCGCCCGCGACGCCCCATCTCCTTCTGCAGGAGCTTCCGGCCCAGGGCCAGGGGTCTTCCCACGGAGAATCTCCCACTCCCGTTGCGGGATTGGAGATAAATGGCAAGAGCTTTTAAGAGCAGTTTTGGATCAGGCTGTTTCCCAAAGGAAGGCGAATTCAGGGTGGGGGCGGGGGTGCGCCGGGAGAAGAAACCAGCCTCGGCCTGCGTGTCTTCTCGGCGAGGCCCGTGCCAGAAATGAAAATGAAAATAAAAATATACCCCCTAAGATTTATTTCAAACACCATTAATTACCGCAGAAACTGAGCGCTTAAGTTATTCATCGTGGAGGAACGCTTCCCCATTGTTTGCCTAGAAAACGGGTCCCCTTAATGTCCTTCGTGGCAAACTGCTTTGCTCCCTTCCAAAATAATGTTTTTCTTAAATAGAATGTAGAGTAAATGTCCTGTGCTTAAACCTGAAAGGAAAGAGTTTTAATTTCCACCATATGTTGCAAATCACTTAATAAAGGGGGTGGGGGGAGAGAGGAGAAAATTCCATTGACTCGTCCCATGAAAGCAAACAGCATTCCCTAATATGAAATGTATTTTTTTTTTAAATGCAGTTTTGAATCCTGGGCTGTTTTAGAGACCCTCCAAATAAACCCTGGGATAAAACCCTGCAGCAAAACCGAGAGGAAATGAAAAACCCACATTCTGAGGGCAGGCCTTTGCATGCACACAAGCAGCCCCTCCCCCCCGAGGGTAGAGACCAGATGCCCCCCCCCCCCATTTATTAATATTATAGATGTAGCATTTGCCAACAGGATCAATCTCATCCATTCACAAGGAGGATTAACAAAACCCATCTTAATGAAAATCTCTTAACCTCACATTTGAAACACAGATGTTTGTGTAAATCAATAAAGAGCA
>JAQZBX010041416.1:0-22354 GCA_029593785.1 Cabassous unicinctus
ATATACACAAATGAAAAGCCAGGAATTCAGTGTACAGATAGCTCACAATCTCCAAATTTCTCCAATGGCTTATGAAGGGCCTTGCCAACATTCAGAAGAGAAATAGGGATATATAGATTCCACAAGGTGACAAAGAGTGAATCAAATGTTTACAAGATATCATGGGGGAGATGAATGATTCATAAAATTAAGGACCTAATCCATCAAGAAGAATGTTCCACAGTCCAAGCTCTGCACACATGTTTATAGCATCCAACGATGAAGAAACACAAAAGACCATTTTAGAGAAATAGGTAATTCAAAACCTTCATATTTGTCTCTCAGCACCCTCTTTCTATTAATATATATATGTATATATATATATTAATAATGCATATCATTCATACATGAACTTACATAAACTTGAAGTCTAGAGAAGAATTCACGACCTTAGAAATTAAAGTGGCATAACACCTAACAGTGGTCCCATCTCCCGGAGAAAGTGAATTGTTATTCATTTTTTAAAATTGCCCAGAGCATCTTTGAAACACGACTAATAATTATTATCCATGGCTCCACTTGGGTCTACAATTCCTGACATCCCCAAGATTTTTAAAACAAATCTGTTTTATTGAGACATATTAAGCCATTGTCCTTTTTTCCAAAGTGTACATTCCCTGGTCCTAGGTATATTCACAGTGGTGGGCATTCATCTCTTGACTCATTATTAAACCTTTCCAAAGCTCTATAATAATTATAATAAATAAAGAAAAACTGGAAGAATCGAGAAGAAATTATTCACCTCTCCATCCATTTGTTGACAGCGACATACATAGGTGTTTCTCTGGCTGTCCTTGAACACCTTTTGTTGATCATCTATCATTTTCATTGATATGGGATCCCATACTGCCTCATGTGGCAAAGTGAAAAATGAATGGCTTTTTAAAGCTATTGCAAGGCCTTTAATATAAAATTATTAACATAAACGGATATTAGATTGAAATAAAGTGTTAATTTTAAAAGGGAGTGTAGATAAATCAATAATTCTGAGGAGACCTTTTTCCATGATTTCATGATTGTTTACTGAATGTTCCAAAGGCATGGATTTTGTTCCAAGGAAACCATTCCAGATATTCTGGACATCATTTTGTGTTCTCTAGTGCAGAGAAATTGTGATGCAGGTATCCATATATAAATACCTGCTCTTATGACACAATGTACTTTTTTAGAAAGTAATGGAAATAAAATCAAACTCAAAATTACAAAGAAACAGAATTCACATATACACAAATGAACACCCAGAAACTCAGAGTACAAATAGCTCCCAGCCTCCAAATTTCTCCAATGGCTTTTGAAGGTCTTTGCCAACACTCAGAGGAGGAAAAGTAACTTATAGCATCCACAAGGTGACAAAGTGTGACTCAGTTGTTTACAAGATATCATGGGGGAGGAGAATGGTTCATAAAATTCAAGGATGTAATCCATCAAGCAAAGTGTGCTGCCCTTCATTCTATGTATGCTTGATTATAGCCATCAAAAATCAAGAAACACCTAAGGAAGACCACTGTAGAGAATTAGGAAATTCCAAAGCTTCATATTTCTCACTCACCACACTCTTTCTCTTAATATATATGTTAAGTGAATCTTATCAATCATACATGAACATACATAAACTTGAATTGTAGAACAGAAATCACAACCTTAGAAAAAAAGTCGCATAACATCTAACAGTGGTCTGATACAGAAATCTCCAGCAGAAACTTGATTTGTGATTCATTTTTAAAAATTGGCCAGAGCATTTCTGAAACACTATTCTTAACTATTATCAATGGCTCAACTTGGGTGTACAATTCCTGACATCCCCACGATTTTTAAAACTGATCTGTTTTCTTTAGAAATAATAAACCAATATCTTTTTTATCCAATGTGTACATTTCCTTGTCCTTGGTATATTCACAGGGGTGTTTATTCATCCATTCAATCATTATTAAAAATTTTCAGTAGTTCTATAATAATTATTATAAATAAAGAAAAACCAGAAGAGTAAAGAAGAAATTATTCAAGTCTCAGTCCATTTCCTGACACTTACATAGATAGGTGTTTTCCTGGCTGTCCTTGAACAATATTTTTTTGTTTATCTATTAGTTTTATTGATATCTGATCCAATACTACATCATGTGGACAAGGTGAACAATGAATGGCTTTTTAAAAGCTGTTGAAAAGATCTTTAATTTAAAATTAAAAATGAATCGGATATAAGATTGAAAGAAAATGTTCATTATAAAAGGAAGTGCAGTTATATTGATAATTCTTAGATCTTTTCAATAGCTCCATAATAACTATAATAAATAAAGAAATATCAGAAGAATAAATAAGAAATGATTCTCCTTTCATTTCATTTGTTGACAGTGACTTACATAGGTGTTTTTCTGGCTACCTTTAAAAGCTTTTTTGTTTATCTATCAGTGTAATTGATATCTGTTCCCATAATACATCACGTGGACAAAGTGAACTATGAATGGCTTTTTTAAAGCTATTGAAAAGGTTTTATTTAAAAATTATGAAGTGAAACACAGATGGAAATAAAATGTTAATTTTAAAAGGAGTGTCGGTAAATTGAAAATTCAGAGGAGATATTTTTCCATGATTTCATGATTGTTTACTGAATGTCTAGAAGGCTCTGGATTTTGTTTCAAGGAATCCATTCCTTACATTCTGGTCATCTTTGGGCTATTAACTTATGCAGAGATTTTGTGATGTATGTATCCATATATAAACACCAGCTCTTATGACATATTGTAATTTTTTTAGAAAGTATTGCAAATAAAATCAAACTCATTCTTACAAAGAAACAGTGTCCACGTATACAAAAATAAAATTTCAGGAACTCAGAGTACAAATGGATCTCTGCATACAAATTTCTCCTATGCTTCTGAAGGACCTTTCCAACACCCAGAGGAATGAAAGGGAATTCTGGATTCGAAAGTGGACTAAGAGTGTCTAAAATGTTTACAAGATATCATGGGGATGATAAATGGTTAATAAAAGCCAAGAACCTAATCTATCACGCAGTGTGTACCAACCTGCACTCTATATATGTGTTATTATAGTCTCCAAAAATGAAGGAACACAAAAGGAATGCCACATTTAGATAAAAAGATAATTCCAAAGCTTCATATTTGTCTCTCACCACCGTGTTTCTCTTATATATTTTTGGTGATGCATATCAGTCATAGTTGGACATATATAAACTTGAAGTCTATATCAGAAATCATGACATTGGGAAATAAAGGGGCATAACATCTTACAGTTGTCCCATACACTAATCTCCAGCACAAAGTGGAATTGTGATTCGTTTTTAAAAATTGGCCAGAGCATTTCTGAAACACGACTAATAACTATTATCCATGGCTCCATTTGTGTGTACAATTACTTACATCCCCACAATTTTTAAAATAAATCTGTTTTATTGAGACATATTAAACCAATATATCTTTTATTCAATGTGTACATTCCCTGTTCCTTGGTATACTCACAGTAGTGTGCATTCATCACTTCAATCATTGTTAAACATTTTCAATAGCTCTATAATAATTATAATATAAAGAAAAATCAGAAGTATAAAGAAAAAATTGTTCACCTCTCAATCCATTTGTTAAAAATGACATACATAGGTGTTTTCCTAGCTCCCCTTGAACTACATATTTTTGTTTATCTATCAGTTTTATTGATATGTGTTCCCATACTATATCATGTGTACAAAGTGAACAATGAATGGCTTTTTTAAAGCAGTTGAAGAAGTCTTATTTTAAAATCATTATCTGAAGCATATATGAAAGTGAAAGAAAATTTTAATTTTAAAAGGGAGTGTAGGTAAATTGATAATTCAGAGTTGATCTTTCTCCATGATTTAACGACTGTTTAATGAATTTTAGGAGGCCCCAGATTTTTTTCAAGGAATCCATTTCTGATTTTCTAGACATCATTGGCTGTTCTCGAGGGCAGAGAGATTGTGATGCAGGTATCCATATATAAATACCTGCTCTTAAGATATATTGTAATTTTTTTGAAATTATTGGAAATAAAATCAAAGTCATTCTTACAAAGAAACAGAATCCACGTATACACCAATTATAACCCAGGAACTCCCAATTTTTCCTATGGCTTATGAAGGACCTTGACAACAACCCAAAGAGAGAAAGGTACATGTAGGGATCACAGGGTGACAAATTGTGACTCAAATGTTTACAACATATCATATGGAAGCAGAATGATTCATAAAAGTCAAGACCTAATCCGTCAAGCAAAATTTACCACCCTATATTATATGTACGCGTGATATAGCCTCCAACAAAGAGAAAACAAAAAATGAAGACAACTGTAGAGAAATACGTTAATTTCAAAGCTTCATATTTTCCTTTTGACTCCCTCTTTCTGTTAATACGTATTTTTAGTGGTGCATATCATTCATACAAGAACGTACATAAACTTGAAGTCTAGATCAGAAATCACAACTTTAGAAATTAAATGGGCATTACACTTTACAGTGGACCCATCTCCAGCAGAAAATTGATTTGTAATTCATTTTTAAAAATTGGCCAGGGCATTTCTGAAAAATGACTAATAACTATTATCCATGGCTCAACTTGCGTGTACATTTCCTGACATCCCCATGATTTTTAAAACAAATCTGTTTTTTGAGACATATTAAAAGAATATCTTTCTTATCCAATGTGTACATTCCCTGGTCCTTGGTGTAGTCACAGTGGTGTGCATTCATCTCTTCAATCATTATAAAACTTTTCCAATAGCTCTACAATAATTATAATAAATATAGAAAGACCAGAAGTTTAAGAAGAAATTATTCACCTCAGTCCATTTGTTGACACTGACATACACAGGTAATTTTCTGGCTGTCCTTAAATGACTTTTTTTGTTTATCTATCAGATTTACTGATATATGAACCCATACTATATCATGTGGACGAACTGAACATTGAATGCATTTTTTAAAGCTGTGGAAAATGTGTTTATTTTAAAATTATGAATTGAAATGTATATTAGTTTGAAAGAAAATCTTAATTTTAAAAGGGAGTCTAGGTAAATTGATAATTCTTAGGAGATCTCATTCCATAATTTCACGATTGTTTACTGAATGTTTACATCACACCGGATATTGTTTCAAGGAAATCATTTCTAATTTTCTCGACATCATTGCTCTGATCTCAAGAGCAGAGAGATTGTGAAGCAGGTATCCATATATAAATACCTTCTCTTATGACATATTGAAATTTTTTTGAAAATATTGGAAATAAACTCATACTCATTCTAACAAAGAAACAAAATCCACCTATGCACAAATGAAATCCCAGGAATTCATAGTACAAATAGCTTCCAGTCTCCAAAATTCTCCTAAGACATATAATGGACCTTGCCAACACCCTTAAGAGATAAAGGGATTGGTAGGGAACACAAGATGACAAAGATTAACTCAAATGTTTACAAGAAGTCATGAGGGAGAGGAATGGTTTCTAAAAGTCAAGGACCTAATCCATCAAGCAGAGTATTGAGCCCTCCGTTCTATGCACGTGTGATTATAGAATAAATAAAGAAATCCAGAAGAATAAAGAAGAAATTATTCACCTCTCAATCTTTTTGTTGACACTGACATACATAAGTGTTTTTCTGGCTCTCCTTGAACAAATTTTTTTGTTTGTCTATCAGTTTTATTGATATGTGATCCCATAAAACACCCTGTGTAGATAGTGTACAATGAATTGCTTTTTTAAGTCTGTTGAAAATGCCTTAGTTTTAAAACTGTGAACTAAAACATATATTAGATTGAAAGAAAATGTTAATTTTGAAAGGGAGTGTACATAAATCAGAAATTCATAGTAGATCTATTTCCAATATTTCTCCATTGTTTGCTGAATGATTTGAAGGTTCCAGATTTATTTCCAGGAAACCATTCCTGATTTTCTGGTCATCATTGGGCTGTTCTCAAATACAGAGGGATTGTGAGGCAGGTATCCATATAAAAATACCTGCTCTTATGACATGATGTAACATTTAAGAAAATATTGGTAGTAAATTCAAACTCATTCTTACAAATAAACAGAATCCTCATATAGACAATTGAAAACCCAGGAATCTAAGAGTACAAATAGCTGCCAGCTTCCAAATGTCGCCTATGGCTTATGAACGACCTTACAAACACCAGGAGGAGTAAAGGGATTTGTAGGTTCCAAATGGTGACAAAGAGTGACTCAAATGTTTGCAAGATATCATGGAATAGGGGAATGGTTCATTAAAGTCAAGAATCTAATCTCTCAAGCAGAGTGTACCACACTTCATTCAATGAACGCGTGATTATAGCCTCCAACAATGAAGAAACACAAAAGGAAGACCAATTTAGAGAAACAGGAAATTCCAGAGCTTCGTGATTGGCACTCACCACCCTCTTTCCTTAATATATATTTTTGGTGATGCGTATCAGTCATATATGAACATACATAAACTTGAAGTCCAAAGTAGAAATCACAACCTTAGAAAATAAAGAGACATAACACCTTACAATGGTCGCATTCCCACATCTCCAGCAGAAACTTGAATTGTGATTAATTTTTTAAAATTGGCCAGAGCATTTCTGAAAAAGAACTAATAGCTATTATCCATGGCTCTACTTGGGTGTACAATTCATGACAGCGCCACGATTTTTAAAACCAATCTGTTTTATTGAGACATATTAAACAAATATCTTTTTTATCCAATGTGTACATTCCCTCCTTGGTATAATCCCAGGGGTGTGCATTCATCTCTTTAATCATTATTAAACCTTTTCATTAGCTCTGTAGTAATTATAATAAATAAAGAAATACCAGAAGAAATTATTCACCTCTTAATCCATTCTTTGAAACTGACATACATAGGTGTTTTTCTGGCTGTCGATGAACAGCTTTTTTTGTTTATCCAACAGTTTTATTGATATGTGATTCCATACTACATCATGTGTACCAAGTGAACAATGAATGGTTTTTTAAGGCTGCTGAAAAGGTCTTTATTTTAAAATTATGAACTGAAAGGAATATTAGATTGGAAAAAAATGTCAATTTTAAAAGGGAGTGTATGTAAAACAATAATTCAGAGGAGATATTTTTCCATGATTTCACGAATCTTTACTTAATGTTAAGAAGGCTCTGGATCTTGTTTCAAAGAAACCATTCCTGATTTTCTGGACATCTTTGGCCTGTTCTTGAGTGCAGAGAGTTCAGGATGCAGGTATCCATATATAAATACAAGATCTTAAGGCATATTGTAATTTTTTAGAAAGTATTGGAAATAAAATCAGACTCATTGATACAAAGAAACAGAATCAACATATAGACAAATGAAAACACAGGAACTCAGAGCACAAATAGCTCCCAGCCTCCAAATCCCAGCTCCATTCTCCAAATTCCAAAGTAGAAATCACAACCTTAGAAAACAAAGAGACATAACACCTTACAATGGTCGCATTCCCACATCTCCAGCAGAAAATTGAATTGTGATTAATTTTTTAAAATTGGCCAGAGCATTTTTGAAAAAGAACTAATAGCTATTACCCATGGCTCTACTTTGGTGTACAATTCATGACATTGCCTCTGGCTTTTGAAGGAACTTGCCAACACCCAGGAGTGAAAAAGGGACTTGTAATGTCCCAAAGGTGATAAAGGGTTACTCAAATATTAACTAGATATGTTGGAGGAGAGGAATCATTCATAAAAGTACAGGAGCTAATCCATCAAGCACAGTGTACCATCCTCCATTCAATGCACCCATGATTATAGCCTCCAATAATGAAGAAACAGAAAAGGAAGTCAACTTTAGAGAAATAGGTAATTCCAAAGCTTCATATTTGTCTCTCACCAACATCTTTCCTTAATATATATTTGTAGTGATATGCATCAGTCATCCATGAACATTCATAAACTGGAAGTCTAGAGTAGAAATCAAAACCTTAGAAAATGAAGGGACATAACACCTTACAGTGGTCCCATTCCCATATCTCCATTGGAAACTTGAATTGTGATTCATTTTTGAAAATTGACCATAGCATTTCTGAAACACAACTAATAACTATTATTCATGGCTCAACTTGGGTGTAAAATTCCTGTTATCCTCATGATTTTTAAAACAAATCTGTTTTATTGAGACATATAAAACAAATATTTTTTATCCAATGTGTACATTCACTCCTTGGTATATTCACAGGGGTGTGCATTCGTCTCTTTAATCATTATTAATCCTTTTCAATAGCACTATAATAATTATAATAAATAAAGAAAAACCAGAAGAATAAGTAAGAATTTATTCATCTCTCAAACCATTTGTTGACACTGACATACGTAGGTGTTTTCTGGCTTTTCTTGAACAAGTTTTTTTGTTTATCTATCATTTTTATTCATATGTCATCCCATACTACATCATGTGGACAAAGTGAAGAATGAAGGGCTTTTTTAAAGCTGTGGAAAAAGTCTTTATTTTAAAAATATGAACTGAAACAGGAATTAGATGAAAAGAAAAGGTTAATTTTAAAAGGGAGTGTAGATAAATCGATAATTCAGATGAGATCTTTTTCCACAGTTTCACAATTATTAAATGAATGTTTAGAGGGTTCCAGAGTTTGCTTCAAGGAAACCATTCCTGATTTTCTGGATATTATTGTGCTATTCACGAGTGCAGAGAGATTGTGATGGAGGTATCCATATACAAATACCTGCTCTCATGACACATAGTAATTCTTTACAATGTATTGATAATAAAACCAAACTCGTTGTTACAAAGAAACAGAATCCCCATATAAACAAATGAAAACCCAAGAATTCAGAGTACAAATATTTCCCAGACTCCAAATTTCCCCTATGGTTTTGAAGGACCTTGCCATCACCTGGAAGAGAAAAAGGGATTGGAGGGACCTCAAGGTGACAAAGCGTTAATCAAATGTTTACAAGATATCATGGGGGAGAGGGATGGTAATAAAACTCAAGGTCCAAATCCATCAATAGGAGTGTACCACCCTCCATTCATTAACCATGATTATAGACTCCAAAAATGAAGAAACACAAAAGGAAGACCACTTTAAAGAAATAGGTAATTCCAAAGCTTCATATTTGACTCTCACCACTCTCTTACTCTTAAAATATATTTTTAGTGATGTGTATAAGTCACACAGGAACATACATAAAATTGAAGTGTAGAGCAAAAATCACAACCTAGAAAATAAATGGGCATACCACCTTACAGTGGTCCCATAACCACATCTCCAACAGAAATTTGTTTTTAGTTTCATTTTTAAAAATTGGCCTGAGCATTTCAAAAACCAGAGTTTAATCATTATTAAACCTTTTCAATAGCTATTTAATAATTACAATAAATAATGAAAAAAAATAGAAGAATAAAGAATAAAGTATTCACCTCTCAATTATTTTGTTGATACTGACATACATAGATGTTTTCTGGCTGTCCTTGAACAAGTTTTTTCTTTTTATATCAGTTTTATAGATATGTGATTCCATACTACATCATGTGGACAAAGTGAACAATGAATGGCTTTTTTAAAGCTGTTAAAAAGGTTTTTATTTCAAAATTATGAACTGAAACACTTATTAGATTGAAAGAAATTGTCAATTTTAAAAGGAAGTGTAGGTAAATCAATAATTCAGAAGAGATCATTTTCCGTGATTTCAATTTTGTTTACTGAATGATTAGAAGGTTACAGATTTTGTTTCAAGGAGACCATTCTTGATTTTCTGTACATCATTGGGCTGTACTCAAGTGCAGACACATTGTCTTGTAGGGATCCATATATAAATACCTTCACTTATGACATATTGCAATTTTTGAGAAATTGTTGGAAATAAAATCAAACTCATTCTTACAAAGAAAAAGAATCCACATATATACAAATGAAAACCCAGGAATTCAGAGTACAAATAGCTCCAAGACTCCAAATTTCTCCTTTGGCTTATGAAGGACCTTGCCAACACCCAGAAGAGAAAATGGGATATGGAGTATTCACAAGGTGGCAAAGAGTGCATTAATATTATCAAGATATCATCGGGGAGAGGAATGGTTCATAAATGTCAAAGACTTAATACCTAAAGCAGATTGTACCACCCTTTCCTCTATGCACGTGTGATCACAGCCTCCAACAATGAAGAAACACAAAAGGAAGACCACTTTAGAGAAAGGTATTTCCAAAGCTTCATATTTGTCTCTCACTACCCTCTTTCTCTTAATATATATTTTTAGTGATGCATACCAGTCATACATGAACATACATAAATTTGAAGTCTAGAGCAGAAATTACAACCCTAGAAAATAAAGTGGCATAACACCTTACATTGGTCCCATCACTAGCAGAAACTTGAATTGATATTCATTTTAAAAATTAGCCAGAGAATTGCTGAATCATGGCTAATAACTATAATCCATGGCTCAACTTGAATTTACAATTCCTGACATTCCTACAATTTTAAAAACAAATCTGTTTTACTGAAAAATATTAAACGAATAATTATTTATCCAATGTGCACATTCCCTGGTCCTTGGTATATTCACAGTATTGTGCATTCATCACTTCAGTCATAATAAATCTTTTCAATAGCTCTATAATAATTACTATGTATAAAGGAAATCCAAAAGAATGAAGAAGACATTTTTTACCTGTCAATTCATTTGTTGGCACTGACCTACAGAGGTGTTTTTCTGGCTGTCCTTGAACACATTTTTTGGTTTATCAATCAGTTTTATTGATATGTGATCCCATACTACATCCTGTGAAATAAGTGAGCAATGAATGGCTATTTTAAAGTTGTAGAAATGGTCATTATTTTAAAATTATGAGCTGAAATGGATTTTAGATTGAAAGAAAGGGTTAATTTTAAAAGGTAGTGTAGATAAATCGATAATTCAGATGATATCTTTTTCCATGATTTCAATATTGTTTACTGAAGATTTAGAAGGCTCCGGATTTTGGTTCAAAGGAACCATTCCTTATTTTCTGTACATCATTGGGCTATTCTCACATGCAGACAGATTGTGATGCAGGTATCCATATATAAATACCTGCTATTATGATATTTTGCAAGATTTTAGAAAGTATGGGATATAAAATCAAACTCATTCTTACAAAGAAACAGAATCCACATATACCCAAATGAAAACCCAGTTACTCAGAGTACAAATAGCTCCCTGACTCCAAATTTTCCAATTGCTAATGAAGGACCTTGCCAACACCCAGAATGGAAAAAGAACTTGTATGGTCCAAAAGGTTACAAAGAGTGACTGAACTTTTCACATGATATCATGGGGGAAAGGAATGGTTCATAAAAGTCTTGGACCTAATCCGTCAAGCAGAGTTTACTACCCTCCATTCTATGCACGTGTGATTAGAGCCTCCAAAAAGGAAGAAACACAAAAGGAAGACCACTTTACAGAAATAGGTAATTCCAAAACTTCATATTTGCAGGTCACCACCCTCTTTCTCTTAATATATATTTTTAGTGATGCCTATCAATCATTCATGAACATACATAAAAGTGAATTCTAGGACAAAAATCACAACCTTAGAAAATAAAGGAGAATAATAACTTACAGAGATACCATCTCCAGCCAAAACTTGAATTGTGATTCATTTTTAAAAATAGGACAGAACATCTTTGAAACACGACTAATAACAATTATCCATGGCTCAATTGTGTGTACAATTCCTCATATCCCCATGCTTTTTAAAACAAATTTGTTTCAATGAGACTTATTAAGCAAATATCTTTATTATCCAATGTGTACATTCCCTCATCTTTCATATATTCACAGTGGTGTTCTTTCACCTCTTCAATCATTATTAAACCTTTCCAATAGCTTTATAATACTTAAAATAAGTAAAGAAAAAACAGAAGAGTAAAGAAGAAATTATTATTATTTTTTCTCCTTTTATCACTGCATTGTCGGATATCCAGTGTGTACCATGACATCTTCCCTCTCTCATTCCCAGTGTCTCTCAAATATTCATTTAGTTTTCAAAGATGTCTTAGGTCACAGCAAAGTCACACAAGGAATACTAGAGGTAAATTTTTTTTCTTTTCTTTTTTTCCCATTTCCTTTTTTGAATGTCCCAATCTGTTAATTATATTTAATTTTTAGTTCTTTTTTTTTTTTGGAATTTCCTTGTATTTTATCTCTTGCAGTTAAGCTTATCACTATTATTTCATTTTACTTTTAATTGTATTTGATTATTACATTGGCTTCATCTTCAAGGAAGGTTTAGGTCACAGAAGTGTTACAATGATGGCTGCAGAAGATCATTGTTGGGGGATGTCTGGAATGGGGGATTCATGGGAGTAATTTCATCTGAATATACATGAAAATTATATAAAATTGTTCAAAAGATCAAGGGATGGGGCATGGCCATGGTGGATAGACAGTCACTCAAGAAATGAGGGAATACTGAATTCCCAGCTGGGAGAGGTCTGCCACATTCTCCAAGGGAGCAGCAACAGGCCCCAAAGTGCAGGGGCAGTGTCTTGCAAAAGAGGATGCCCACTGTTGGTTTCTTGTCATTGATGACTATGCTTATGAGTCTAGGCTCTTGTAATTGTAATTTGGCCATTTGTTTCGGGGTGCCTTAGGGTTACCACCTGAGAGCCTCCTTGTTTCCCAAATGTGTCCTCTCTCTATGCCAATCTCAGTATATGAATGCATTACCTTCCCCCCAATGTGGAACATGACTCCCGGGGATGAGCCTCCCTGTCAACAAGGGACTAATACCAAGTGCCAACTGGAAACACAACTGGAAAAAGAAAACCTTTAATAAAAGGGGAAAAAGGTATAGACAAATGAGTTCATGAGGCTAAGAGACTTCAAAGAGATTTGAGAAGTGATTCCAGAGACAACGCTTATGCACACCTCAGTAGTATATAATAGAAAACCAAAGTGGATATCACCACACACAGAGGGACTCCTGAGGGCTCTGGAGACACCCAGGTCCTATATAAGGGGAGATAGCCACAGCAATTGACACCTTATCCATGGGCTCTACTTTAGAATCTGTGCTCCTGAGAGTGACAGAGTTGGACTCAAACAATTCCTCCCTGCCCATGGTCCATCAGTCCCTTCTATTCAAACCTATATGTGAGGATGGAATTTGTAGGTGTACTTCTAGATACTGGAGCCTCTTGCCTGCCTGCGTGCCAGCTGTGCCTTGAATCTCAGTGGAGCTGCAACTCCTCCTCTACAGCTCAATGGACTTACCCAAGTCACCTGGTGAGAAGAGGAAGATGATGGACAATGTCAATCCCAGGGAATGGAGAGAGCCTGCAGCTGAATGCAGGATAATCCCATCCACTATATCTATGGGATATAAGACCATTCTCACTGGGAGATGGAGTGGACATCACATTTCCAGTCCCCTCAGGATTGGGGGAAGTGTTATGGACTAGAGTGGACTCAATGGTATTCTGTTTAGACATATTGAGATTCAAGCAATGGAAGAAATTATAACAGTGAGGTGAAGCCAGTGGCCACTAGACACTTTCAGGGCAGGTTGGGGAATGGCAGTTGTAATACAGGGGATTTTTCAGGACTTGGGGGTTCTCCTGAGTGATTTTGTGGTGACAAATATAGGCCATTTTAGAGCAGCATATGCCATGCAAGAACTGTGTGGGAGAGAGTGTGGCCTATGATGTGAACTGTGGTCTATGCTTAGTGGCAAATCCACAGGATGCGTATATCCATTGCAGGTGATGTGTCACACTAATGAAAGAGGTTTATATGACATGCTATGGGAGGTATTGGAGGGGGAGATCATGGGAATCCCTGTAATTTTTGTTCAACATCTATGAAATCTAAGCATCTTTTAAAATATATATGAAAAAATAAAATAAAAATTAAAAAAGAAGAAATTATTCACCTCTCAATTCTTTTGCTTACACTGACTTACATGGGTGTTTTTCTAACTGTCCTTCAGCAACTTTTTTATGTTCATCTATCAGTTTTATAGATATGTGATTCCATCCTAATTCATGTGGACAAAGTGAACAATGAATGGATTTTTAAAGTTGTTGAAAAGGTTTTTATTTTAAAATTATAATCTGAAATGGATATTAGAAATTAATAAAATTTTAATTTTAAAAGGGAGTGCTGGTAAATAGATAATTCTGAGGACAATTTTTCCATGATTTCGCATTTACTGAATGTTTAGAAAGCATGGATTTTAATTCAAGGTTGCCATTCCATATTTTCTGGACATAAGTGGGTTGTTCTCAAATGCAGAGAGAAAGTGATGCAGGTATGCATATATAAATATATGCTCTTATGACATACTGTAAGTGTTTAAAATGTTTTGGAAATAAAATCAAACCCATTTGTACAAAGAAAGTGAATCCACATATAGAGAAATGAAAACCCAGGAAATCAGAGTACAAATAGCTCTCAATCTTGAAATTTCTCCTATGGCTTATGAAGGATCTTACCAACACCCAGAAGCAAAAAAGGGACTTGTAAGGCCCACAAGGTGACAAAAGTGATTCAAGGGTTTACAAGATATCATTGGGGAGAGGAATGTTTCATCAAAGTCAAGGACCTAAACCATCAAGGAGAGTGTACCACCCTCCATTCTATGTGCACGTGATTATAGACGCCAACAATGAAGAAACAGAAAAAGAAGACCACTTTAGAGAAATAGGCAATTCCAAAGTTTCGTATTTAGCTCTCACCACCCACTTTCTCTTAGTATATATTTTTAGTGATGCATATCAATCATACATGAACTTATATAATCATGAAGTCTAGAGAAAAAATCACAGCCTTAGGAAATATAGGGGCATAACACCTTACAATGGTCCCATCTCCAGAAGAGATTTAAATTATGATTCACTTTCAAGAATTGGGCAGAGCATTTCAGACACATGAATAATAACTATTATAGATTGTTCCACTTGGGTGTACAATTCCTGACACAACGATTTTTAAAACAAATCTGTTTTACTGAGATATATTAAACCAATATCTTTTTTCTCCAATGTGTACATTCCCTGGTCCTTGGTATATTCACAGTGGTGTATGTTCATTTCTTCAAGCACTCTTAAACATTTTCTATAGCTCTATAATAATTATAATTAATAAAGAAAATCCAGAGGAATAAAGAAGAAATTAATAACCTGTCAATCCTTTTCTTGACACTGACATACATAGGTGTTTATCTGGCTGTCCTTGAACAAGTTTTTTTGTTTATCTATCTGTTTTATAGATACATGATCTCATACTATGAGATGTGGACAAAGTGAACAATGAATGGCTTTTTTAAAGCTGTTGAAAAGGTCTTTATTTTAAAATTATGAACTGAAACATATATTAGATTGAAAGAAAATGTTAATTTTAAAGGGGAGTGTAGCTAAATTGATAATACTGAGGAGATCTTTTTCCATGATTTTATGATAATTTACTGAATGCATAGAAGTCTTCAGACTTTGTTTCAAGGAAACCATTCCTGATTTTCTGTACATAATTGAGCAGAGAGATTGTGAAGCAGCTGTCCATATATAAATACCTGCTATGACCCAATTTAATTTCTTAGAATGTATTGGAAATAAAATCAAACTCATTCTTACACAGAAACAGAATCCACATATACACAAATGAATCCCAGGAACTCAGAGTACAAATAGCTCTCAGCCTCCAAATTTCTCCTAACGCTTTTGAAGGACCTTGCCAACAACAAGAAGCAAAAAAGCAACTTGTAGGCTCCAAAAGGTGACAAAGAGCAATTCAATTGTTTACAAGATATCACGGGAGAGAGGAATGGTTCATAAAAGAGAAGGACCTAATCCCTCAAGGAGAGTATACTGCCCTCCATTCTATGCATGCGAGATTATGCTCACCAGCATTGAAGAAACAGAAAAGAAAGACCACGTTAGAGAAATCGGTAAATGCAAAGTTTCATATTTGCTATCCTCACACTTTTTCCCTTAATATATATTCTTGTGGTGCATATCAGTCATACATCAGCATACATTAACTTGAAGTCTATAATAGAAATCAGAACCTTAGAAAATAAATTGGCATAACACCCTACAATGTCCCCATCTCCAGCAGAAAATTGGATTGTTATTAATTTGTAAAAATTGGCCAGAACATTTCTGAAACATGACTAATAACTATTATCCATGGCTCAACTTGGATGTACAAATCCTGACATCCCCACCGTTTTTAAAACAAATATGCTTTATTGAGACATGTTAAACCAATATATTTTTTATCCAATGTGTACATTCCCTGGTTCTTGGTATATTCACAGTGGTGTGCATTCATTTCTTCAGCCATTATTAAACATTTTCTATAGCTCAATAATAATTATAATGAAGAAACACCCGAAGAATAAATAATAAATTAGCCACTTCTCAATCCATTTGTTGACACTGACTTAAATAGGTGTTTACCTGGCTCTTCTTGAGCATTTTTTCTTGTTTGTTTATCTCTCAGGTTTATTGATATGTGATCCCATACTACAATATGTGGACAAAGTGAACAATGAATGGCTTTTTACAAGCTGTTGAAAAGTTCTTTATTTTAAAATTATGAAATGAAATGGGTAATAGATTGAATGAAAAGGTCAGTTTTAAAAGCGAGTATACATAAATTGATAATTCAGAGGAGATATTTTTCCATGATTTCAAGTTTGTTTCCTGAATGTTTAGAAGGCTCAAGATTTTGTTTCACGGAAACCATTCCTCATTTTCTTCACATGATTGGGCTGTTCTCGAGTGAAGAGTGATTGTGATGCAAGGAACCATATATAAATATCTGCTCTTATGAAATATTGTGATTTTCTAGAAAGTCTTGGAAATAAAATCAAACTCATTCTAACAAAGAAACAGAATCCAGATATACACAAATTAAAACCCAGGAACTCAGAGTACAAATAGCTCCCAGTCTCCAAATTTCTCCTATGGCTTATGAAGGTCCTAGACAACACCCAGAAGAGAAAAGGGTCTTGTAGCATCCACAATGGAACAAAGAGTGATTAAAATGTTTACAAGATATCATTGGAGAGCGGAATGGTTCATAAAAGTCAAGGAGTTAATCCATCAAGCAGAGTGTACCACCCTCCATGCTATTCACGTGTGATTATAGCCTCCAACAATGAAGATACACAAAGGAAGACCATATTACCAGAATAGGTAATTCTAAAGATTCATACATGTCTCTCACCAAACTCTTTCTCTTAATATATAATTTTAGTGATGCATATCAATCATACATAAACATATATCCATTTGAATTCTGGAGTGGAAATCATAGCCTTAGAAAATAAAGGAGCATAACACCTCAGAATGGTCTCATCCCCAGCGGAGATTTGAATTGTGATTCAATTTCTAAAATTGGTCAGACCGTTTCTGAACCATGACTAATAACTATTATCCATTGCTCAACTTGGGTGTACAATTCCTGACATCCCCAAGATTTTTTAAAGAATATGTTTTATTGAGACATATTAAACCAATATCTTTTATCCAATGTTTACATTCCCTGGTTCCTGTTATATTCACAGTAGGGTTCATTCATCACTTCAATCATTATTAAACCTTTTCAATAGTTCTATAATAATTAGATTAAATAAAGAAAAACCCGAAAAATAAAGGAGAAATTATTCACTTCTCAATCCATTTGTTGACACTGACATGCATAGGTGTTTTTCTGACTGTAATTAATGGATTTTTTTTGTTTATCTATCACTTTTATTGATATATGATTGCATACTTCATCATGTGGACAAAGTGAACAATGAATGGCTTTTTTGAAGCTGTTGAAAATGTCATAATTTTAACATTATGAACTGAAATGGATATTAGATTGAAATAAAATGTTTACTTTAAAAGTAGTGTACATAAATTGAATATTCAGAGGAGATCATTTTCCATGATTTCACTATTGTTTACTCAATGTTTAGAAGGCTCTGGATATTGTTTCAAGGAAACCATTCCTGATTTTCTAGGCAACATTGGGATGTTTTTGAGTGAAGGGAGATTGTGATGCAGATATCCATATATAAATACATGCTCTATGACATATTGACTATGTGAAATAATTAAAACACAAGAGTCTTTAAAACAGACACACCATATACACACAGCTTTCAAGACATGTTGAAGGCAGAGCTTGGGAAATAGATTTGAACATGCAGTATGGTCTGTGGCTGGGGGGAATAACGTCATGATATTTTATCATGATGTAAGAAATATTCCATCACGGTGTCATGTGATGCTTGAAGAATGTTTTATGAGTATGATGGTCGAGTGCATAATTGTTTTGTTATTTTACAGATTCTGTTAATAAATGCGTATATACAGAAATGTGAAAGGGGCAGTTTGGAGGTGAAAACTTGATATAACTCAGATTAGGATGATAGTCTCTGATCTGCAAATTTTTGTATCTAAAAAAGAAAAAAATTTAAAGTACTCAGTAAAATACAATTTTGAAAGAATGGTTAAATATCTATTATCATCTGCTAATAAACCTTTACTTAGAAATAAATAATTTTTCCACACACATTGTCAATGCGAATTGAAAATCAACCTTTTTAGCCCTTTTAAATAGTAAATTCTTTAAAATTAAGAGGCTTCTGTGATATGAGTCTGTGTGGAATGCCTTTTTCAAATAAATTTTGGGAATCCATTTTCTTCCTAATTGTTGATGAAATAATGTTAAACTACTCTAACTTGGAGAAAACTAATGAGCAGAAACAAAAATCTTCTCAGTGATTCCTCCATTTTTAAATAAGCACAAATTTAAATCAATAATTCATAGGAAATCATTTTAAATGACTTCAAGATTGTTTACTGAACGGTTAGGAGGCTCAAGGTTTTGTTTCAAGAAAGCCTTTCCTGATTTTCTGGATAGCTTTGTGGTGTTCTCCAGTGCAGTGGGATTGTTATGTACATATCCATATAGCTATGTGTTCTTATGACATATTGTAATTTTTAAAAATGGATAGGAAATAAAGTAAATATCATTCTTACAAAGAAAGCATAACCTAAAGGTATGCAAACAAAACCATGAAACTCAGAATAAAGAGCTGCCAAACACAAAATTTCTCCTATGGCTTGTGAAAGTCTCTTCCCACACAGAAGATTAAAGGGATTGTTAAGGACCATTAGTTGACAAAGAGGGAGTCAATTAGTCACAAGGTATCATGGGGAGAGGAATGGTTCATAAATATAAAGACCTAGGCTATCAAGCAGATTGTACAGCACACTATTCTATGCATAGGTGATTATAGCATACAACAATGAAGAAAAACAGAAACAGGACGAAATTTGAGAAATAGGTCATTCCTAAATTTCCTGTTTGACTCACACCACCCTCTTTCCCTTAGTCAATTTTTTAGCGACGGATATCATTCATACATGAACATACACAAACTGGTAGTGAAAAGGAAAACACATGACCTCACAATATAAAAGGGGATAACTCCTTAGAGGGGACCTATGCACACATCTCAAGGAGGAACTAGAATTCTGAGTCATTTTATAAAACATGCCCAGACCAACTTTCAAACATGCCTAATAAGTATGAGTGATGCTGCAGCATTTGTTTACATTTTCTGACATCATGAAATTTTGAAACAAGTCTGTTTCAATGACAAATAATGAACCAATATCCTATTTACCCAATGTGTACATACTGTGGTGAGGGGTATAATCACAGAGTTGTGCATTCCTCTCTTCAATATTAAACACATTCAAAATTTCTATAATAATTAAAATAAAGAAAGAAAATCCAGATAAACAAAGAACAAATTATTCACCTCTCAAATCCTTATTTGACTCTTCCATATATAGATATTTTTCTGGGTGTCCTTGAAAATCTTTTTGTTTATCTATCCATTCCATTGATATATGATCACATACACCCTCATGCGGAGTAAGGTAGCAATGAATGGCCTTTTTATTGTGTTGCAAACATCTTTAAAATAAAATTATATACTGAAATGGATAAAAGTATGACAGTAAATGTAAAATTTAAATGCGAGTAAATTTGTTATATTTAATATAGTCAATGATAAGAAAGAGATAGTATAGCACAAACACTTTTAAAGGAATACAATTCATCTGATATACTAGAAATAAATTAAAACAAAATTCTAATTACTATTTTATAGGTGAACATTCATACATAATAATCTCTCAAGGCATGAAATAATTTTTTTTTCTGTGCAATTCCCATTAAGGCTTTCATTCTTTTTGAATAAAATATTCCTCTTTAGAAATTTTCCAAATCCCATTGTCACAAACAACCACACATAACAAGATCACTAGGAAAACGTTTGTATTTCCAATGAGAGATACTCAGAGAAATGGAATACAATGGCAGAGGAAGTAATGAGAATAGTACGATAAACTATCATTTCCCAATGGAGGGCCAACATTATCAAAACTCGCTAGACACCAGCTACATCCATTTTAGTGCTGCAGAGCAATTATTTGGAACTCGTGGGCATGGAGGATGGGATCCTTGGAAAAGGCAGCAGCAGGAGAGTAGGCAAGGCTACAATCAGAAGAGAAAGAGGAGAATGGAATCCTGGAGGAAAAAAAATTGCACCCTAATTCACAAAATTAGAATTAAGAGGAAACAGAAATACACTAGCCAACTCAGGTCGATGTGGAAACTTTTAAAATACAAGAGGCTTTAAAACAGACACAACAAATACACACAAGTTTCCAGACATGTTGAAGGCAGGGCATGAAAAATAGTTTTGAACATATGGTATGGTCTGTGGGAAAGGGGAAAATATGTCATGCTATTTTATTATGATGTAAGAAATATTACACCACGGTGTCATGTGATGCTGGATAAAAGTGCTACGAGTATGCAGATTGAGTAAATAAATGTTATGTTAGTTTACAGATTCTGTTACAAAATATGTTTTTACAGAATCAATAATGTGGCAGTTTGGAGGTGAAAACTATATAAGACTCAAATGAGGATGACACTCTTATATGCAAATTTGTTCTATTTGAAAAACAAAATTAATTTCACAGTACTCAGTAAAATACAAATTTAAAAGAATGACTAAATATCTATTATCATCTACTAATAAATCTTTACTTATACAGAAAGAATTTTTCCACATCCTATCAACTGCTAATTGAAAAATAAACTTTTTAGTCCTTGTAAATAGTAAATTGTTTAAAACTAAGAGGCTTCAGTGATATAAGTTTGTGTGGAATGCCTTTTTCACATAAATTTTTGGAACCGATTTTCTTCATAATAGTTAATGAAATAATATTAAACTGTAGAAATTGGAAAAAAATAATAGAAGGAAACCAAATGCTCCTCAGTGATTCCTCCATTTTTTAATAATCACAAATTTAAATCGATAATTCAGAGGAAATCATTTTCCATGACATCAGGATTTTTTACTGAATGGCTAGGAGGCTCCAAGTTTTGTTTCAAGAATACCATTCCTGATTTCCTGGATATTTTTGTGTCATTCTCCAGTGCACTGGGATTGTGATGGATGTGTCCATATATATATATGTAAGTGTTATAATGCCCTATTGTAATTTTTAGAAAGAATTGAAATAAAATCAAATTCATTCTTACAAAGAAAACAGAATCCACAGATACACAAGAGAAAGTCTGGAACTCAGAATAAACAGCTACCAAACAAAAAATTTCTCCTAAGGCTTGTGAACGTCTCTTCCCACACTGGAGTGAAAAAGGATTCTTAAGGTCCATTAGTTCACAAAGAGGGGATCAACTATTCACAAGATATCATGGGGAAGAGAAATGGTGAATAAAAATCAGGACCTAGTCTGTCAAGCATACTGTACAATCCTCCAGTCTATGCACACGTGATTATAGAATTCAACAATGAAGAAAAACATAAAGGACCACTTTAGATGAAGAGATAATTCCAAAATTTCATGTTTGACTCACACCACCCTCTTCCCTTTAATCAAATTTTTAGCGACAGATATCATTCATACATGAACATAAACAACCTTGTAGTGAAGAGGAAAACACGGCTTTACAACATAAAGGGGTATAACTCCTTACAGGGGACCTATAAACATATATCAAGGAGGAACTTGAATTGTGAGTCATTTTCAAAAACTTGGTCAGACCATCTTTCAAACATGCCTAATAAGTATGGATGATGCTGCACTTTTTGTTTACATTTTCTGACAAGACGAATATTTTTTGAAACAAATCTCTTTCTATGATAAATATTAAACCAATATGCTATTTACCCAATGCATACATTCCATGGTTTAGGAATATTCACAGAGGAGTGCATTCCTCTCTACAATATTAAACCCATTCTATATTTCTA
>JAQZBX010041417.1:0-22329 GCA_029593785.1 Cabassous unicinctus
ACACACACACACACACACACACACTAGAATTAGAGTAGTGGCAAGTACTATATACATGGTAAGAAATCAGTGACACAGAAACATGTCCAGCACAAAAATGGAGGGTGCCCCAACACTGACACTATGATCAGAAGAAAAAAAAAAAGCAATGAAGGAAATGGAATTTTTTTAAAAAATTATATTGCTAAATGCCACAATTCCTAATGAAAAAATAAGGGGAAATATTTTACAAACACAGAAGAAAATAGCAAAAAGAGACCATAGCAGCAGGAAATTTTAAGACATTCTTCCTAATCTTTGATAGACCAAGTAAGAAAACCATGGATCATTTAATAATAAATTTACTTTTGTACAAGTCAATCCTACAAACATTTATTAAGTAACAACTAAGTATCAGAAACTAGGAATACAAAGAATAACACATGGCCCCTTCCCTTGAGAAATTCAGTCCAGTGGAGGATGCAGCTGCATGCAGGAAATGTGTTAAGTATAGAAACAGAATGAAGAAACAGAGGAGGGCAAGTCATTAGTTTTGCATTAAGGATCATTTCCTAAAGGAGACTAATGGTTGTGTCTTTTAAATTTCTTTTAGCCTAGTCAACTCCACCCTTTTTTTCCAATTACAGTGACTGTTTAAATGATCAGGACAGTTTTCCTTCAAAATTGTCATTTAGGTAGACCATTTCAGATCTTAGTCAACATTGATAATGGATTTAGGGAAACTGAGACTGATAATCTTGACAGAAAGGACATACATTAGTAGTGAAGGTGGGATGAAAATCTGAAACTAGGCAACAGTTGTAGGGAGGGTCAGGTTGGATTGCAGAAATGCATAACTTCAGATCAGAAAACATTGGTAAGGTAATGTACGTGAAGGAATTGAGAAACAAGGAGCCCAGAGTACCTCCAGCTTTCCACGTTGAATAATGGGATACTTTATACAGCCGTTAATTGAGGCAAGAATATAGGAAGAGGAGCAGATTTTGAGTGGAAAATTTGTTGTGTTTTGAACATAATTATCTGAGAAATCACCATGGGACATTTACCTTTGCACTGGCTATGTCTGTGATGAGGTTATGATTGGAGCTGTAGATTGGGGAGTCATCTGTATAGGTCAAATCATCCCGACAAGAATGTCTAGGGCAAGAAAAGCCATGAGCAAAACCAGGGAAGAGGATCCTAAGATGGTGACTGAGGAGCAAAATTCAAATTGTTAAGAGGGGAACCTGGAGAGAAGATGTCACAGTATCAAGAGAAAAGATAATCTCACAAACAGAAAGCATCATCCAAATGGCATTAAAAGAAACACAGAAGCTGTCTTGGTTTTCCAGGGCTGCCATGACAACTAGCACACACTGGTTGGATTAAAAAACAAGAATTTATTGGCTCACAGTTTTGGAGGCTACACATCCAGAATCAAGGTGTCAGCAACAGCATGCTTTCTTCAACGTCTGCAATGTTTTGCTGATGGCTTTCTGGCAACCCTCCATCACATAGTAATCATTCTATTCCTGTCTCGTCCTCTAATTCTTCTTCCATATCCAATTTCCTTTGCTGTCATAAGGATTCCAGCCATAGTGTATGAAGGCAAACCCTCATTCAGTTTGGTTACACCCTAACTAATAATATCTTCCCAGGTCCTATTTACAAATAGATTCATACCCCCCATCAGGTCCTAGGGTTAGGACCTGAACATGCCTTTTGTGAGGGACATCATTCAATCCCCAACAGAAGCCTAGCAAGAAAAGCAATTTAAAACATCTGTTGGATCTGACAATATAGTGAAACTTCACCAGAGTAGTTTGAGTAGAGCAGAAAGTAAACATCAGGAGGTTTCGCAAAGAAGGAAAAGCTAAAGATAGAACAAAGTCAAGAGAGGCTTTGATTTTTATAATTTTTAGTTTAGAATGGGAGAGACCTGAACATATTCATAAGGCATAAAAAAGAGGCATGACAGAACAAGAGAGAAGAGAAAGTACAAATACAAAGTTTGGCTTTGAGCAGAAAGAAGGTCGTGGCATCTGTGTGATGGCTAATATTTACTCTCAATTACCTCAGTATAGATGGTGTGATCTTGTCTGGAAGTGTGTTAAGTAACACCTAGGGACACCTCAGATCCAAATCAAGGTTTCACATCAAGGGGGTCAGGAAGCAATCCAGTCTGGGGGCCTAGACTTCAGAGGCCAGTATACTGCTCTTGGGTCTTAGTGATAAGCCTAATGAATGCTACAAATAGGTTTTCATTGGATACAATTAGTGGCTTCTTAATCAGTGTAATGAATGTTGGAAATGAATTCTGTTGCTAAAATTCATGATACTCAAGATATGCGAAATGCCTAAAATAATTTTTTAGCTATTCCCCACTACATAAGACCCTAATGAGCTTTGGTTCATACTTTAGAAATCTTGCTCCAGGTTTAATCCCTAAATGATCCTGTGTCCAATTGTGAATTCAGAGAATTCTTGTTGCTTGATTATGAGGCTAAATGAATCCTGCCTCTAGAATATTATGACTTTGACTGAACCTTTCTTGCAAGGTGTAACCAGAATACCTAGGAGGATAGACCTAAGAATTCCTGCAGCCTACAGACCAAGTTGTAGGATGATTTTGTGCCTGATTACTACTAAAAGCTTCCTAAATAAAAGCTCATATGTGTGGTAGAAGTTCCTCATAGTGTGCTTGTGGAGAAAGTAGCTCATACTAATCCCCTTCCAACTTTTCCTTGGCTACTGCTTTCTACCAAAAGGGTCTATGAGTTGTGCATGACCGAACCAGACTCAGGCTACGGACCACTCATATTCACCTGTCCTGCTCTCTGTGCCCACTCACCCTATCACCCCAGGCCTCAACCACTTGTCCAACTACCTTCTGGGACAGCCTAGTGATGGCTCCTGCTATTCTCATGATCATAATGTCCAGCTGCCACTGATGCCCCATCAGCTCCCATGCCATGAACTGAGGCTTCACACTTGTGGCATCAACTGACAAGGAGAGACAAGGAGAGTACATGCACACCTGGCCATTCTGGAGGAAGCCCAGGATTCCTCGGCAGCTTATCTGTAGGGGCCACAGGATGTTCTCTGGAAGGGCAGAAAATGAACTCTTCTTGGGGAAGATTTTGACCAATGGGAGATGGGAAGAAATAAGCAGATAAATTGCTTGCCATTCCTTCCCTCCAATGGATAGTTTTCAGAAGCAGTATTTTCATACTATAAGACTGAACAAACAGCTGTTGCAAAAGCTGAGGCCAGCTCGGTAATGCACCCTCTAGTGTTTGCTCCCTTCGCTCTCCCTTTCACTTCCCTTTTTCCCTCAGTCTTGTTTTCCTGGGATTGCACCCTATGATAAAGTATCAGCATGTAAGCATGTGTCTCAGAATCTCTTTCCTGGGGATCTTAGACAATGACCCAATCACTTGGGTGAGTTCAAAACAGTATTTTGTGAACAAAAATGAGGCAATAAGAATAAGTGAGGAGATAAATAATTTGATAAGGAATAATTGAGGACTGCTTCTAGGCAGTTGGTCCTTTGAGTAAATAAGAAAATGGCCCCTTCCTCTAAGCAAGGACAGCCCCATGCTGTAGGACATGGCACCATGACTGGAGCACAAGCTGAACTGCAGCCCCATCACTCCTTCAGCAGGGTCCCCTCGTATAGGGCATCACCTGCACAAACCTACAAGAGCGCCCTGGCTGAAGCAGGAATAATGGGATGTGATTAGTAGACAAGAAAAATGAAGATACCCTAGACTTTTGTGGACTCAGAGGGAATACTTTCCTTTGAGCTGGATTAACAACACTTTCATTTACTTGGCCCTAGGAGCAGCTTTACTCCTCTGCTAGTCACTTCTTGTTGTGAGGAAACCATCTGCTCCAGGGTTGCCACTGTTGTTCCTTGGCAGGGCCATGGGTCCTTAATTTGCCTGATTACAGCTAAGAGGCTTACGGGGGAATTAGGGATAATGGAAGGGAAAACATTTGTCAAATGCTAGCTCCCGGAAATATCACCAAAATTATCCCCCACTAAGATAAATCTGAGTTTATTGATACTACCTTGACAGTGAATTAGCAGGCATGGGGAAAAGTGGGGTATTTATGAAGTATGAGGGGGTCTGGTTTAAGATGGGTATTTCAGTGTGGGCTGCAGTGGGGGGAGGCGATGATTGGGATTGGACAAAATTCTCACCCTGATAGCTTAGGGTTTGTTGCTTAGGGCTCTTGAAGAGTAAATAATTATTTATGAGCTAGCTAGCATTCTGAGAAGTGTATATTTACTCTAATAAGGATTAGGTGGGTAAATGGCTCTTCAAATAAATGGATTTTCAGGAAGTTTTTGAAATAAACAGTAGGTGATTTGCAACTTCATCTTCCTAGACAAGAGTTTCTTGGAATAGTAAAGTCAAGTTCAGGTAGCTGTAGATGGCTTTTTTTCTCACATTGCAGAAATATGTTCAAACTGGAAATTTGTCTTAGTTTGTCCCCCCCCAAAAGCACACACTAAGATAAAGACTTTGGTGCAAGAAATTTATTTGTAGCTGACATCAGGAAGCCCAGGAACAGAAGACTCGAGTCAGCCTAAAGAAGAGAAAAAACAAAATCCAGTAAGCCAGAATGTTCCAACACACCCTCAAGCAACCCCAAGCGTTCAGCTGCCCTGGCTGGAGGGCTTGGCCACAAACATCTCTGAGGCAGGTGTGTCTCTGTAGGAAGTAATTCAACCAGCTCCCCGTATTCATTTTTTTAATGTTTATCAAGCAGCTTTTTAATTACCATTTGGGTTCTTCCAGCAACTTGATTGAGGAGAATACATTTGTGACAAGACAAAAATGATTAATGTTGGAGTAGTCACAGACTCCTTCCCACCGCCAACACCAAACCCAACTCAGCAGGGAGAATCCTTTATTTGTCATTGAGTTTTTCCTTCTCCGCCTTTCCTCTATCCTCTGAGCTGAGTTAATCCCACCTGGCCAGTTCCAATCCTTCAGCAATACAGAATTGAAGACTGTTCAGAGGAGATTGGAGAAGGAGAGAGAACTAAGTAAGAGATATTAAGTAAATCCACACAATAAAAATTTGAGAAAGAAAGGGGAGGAAGAAAAGTGCAGCTGCCCCACAGGCTGAGGGTAAAGCGAGTTAGGAGTAGGGATAGAGAAGCTCTGAGAATGTGAGATGTGAGAAATTGAAGGTTAAAAGACACAGGATCATTTCTGGGGGACATATGACTTGGAAGGATACTAAATCCTTTGAGAAACAAGATAAAGAAGGAAATATCTCTTTATCATTGTTTTTGTGTGCTTAATTGTGAATGTGACACCTCTCACAGAGAGAACTTTGCGGCTTCTGGATGTGGCAGGGTTATACACTGTGGGCATCCTTATTCACTAGACTGTTGTATTTATCATTAAAATTTACAAATTGGCATTATGGTTTATCCAAGGATCTGCAAACTTTTTCTGCAGAGGGCCAGAGAGTAATATTGAGGTTTGAGGACTCAGGCAGTTTCTGTGACAACTATTCAGCTCTACTAGTGTAGTGTGAAAGCAGCCAAAAATATGCATAAATTGAGTAATGACTGTGTTCCAAGAAAATGTTATTTATGAAAACAGGCAGTGGACATGGTTTGTGGACCCCTGCACTGGCCAGTTCTAATTCTCATTGTAAATTTAGGAACTGGCATTATGATTTACACGTTCACCCCAGGAAGCTTAGTTAACATGAACCTCTCTTTTGGGAGCTAGATCAATACTCCATGTGTGCAATCTGCAAAGGCTATGGGCTGTAATGTAATGAACTCACCACAGTAAAAGCCATCTTGGGAAGCCTCTTGGGAAACCGCAGGCTAGCCCTTCTTATGATCCACAACCACCCCTGTTCATCTCCAATATTGCCTGTGTCACATAATCAAACATTCCAACTGCAACATAGGATTTCTGGGATGAGATATGGTCTACCAGAAGGATGGGATACTTGGAGTTGGGGCTGTGGTGGGAAGCCAGTGAGTCATAGATAGTATACACATGCCTGAAGAAGCACTGGACACTGAGTTAAGCTACTGTTTGGATCTTGTTTCTGCCACTAAGCATCTGAGCGACATTTTTCAAGTTACGTACCTCTCCAAACTTCATTCCTCGCATGTACAACTGGGGGGCTTCTAGGATACCATCTCTGAAGTCTTCAACCCTGGCAGTCCATAGGGCTTTGCCCAAGGGCATGTTTCCAAGAGCACCTCTCCTCCTTCAGTCTAGCACCAGCATTTGGATCTTCCTTTATCTTTGACTGAGTAGGTTTCCTACAATTTCCTTTGTTCTTTATCCCTTGTAAAAATAATCCCAGTTTCGAACACTAATAAAAATTATGCCGTTAAACCCAAGGCTGTGTATAATGATTGGAGAAATGATATAACAGCAGTGTCAAAGCTTGGGGTTGATTTTATATAGTGCCTGACCTAGTTAATCATCTGACAATATTAGAATGCCGCCAGTTTCTCACTGATGGGGAAAGGCTAGAAAAAATGTTTCTGAGTGGAGACTGAATTAATTGCTGCTTTATTTTTCCATTTAAGCATGTAATGATTATTAATCTTTGTTGGAACAAATATAAATTCCAGCTTCTCAGATGTCTGCTTTGAGAGAGCATGAAGTATGACAATTTTAGCTCTGTTTCATTACCAAAATAGCAAAGAACAGTCTGAGAGTAAGAGAAAAGTAATAAAGTGTTAGAGGAATTTGAAGGCTTTGACAAGAAGAATAAATATTCTAATGTTAACTGCTGTATTCAAGAGTTTCTCTGAAGGCGAATATTCTTGCTGTCCTGATTTTGTGATAATCAGGGTAGGCTAAACATTCGCTATATTAGAAACCATGCATGTGACCCCAGACCTAGTTTTTCTCCCTAGGTCTGGTTTTTATAATGCTGGTGAAAACCTAAGCTTGATTTATTATATGACCACCCTGTATGGGAAAAGACTGTAACTCTAGGTATCTTTGGTCAATCTTAAGAGATATAGCAGGGAGACAGATGTGGCTCAAATCGTTGGGCATCCGTCTCCCATATGGTCCCTGGGTTCGATCCCCGGGACCTCCCGGTAAAAAGGAAAAAAAGAAAAATATAGAAGTCGCATGGGCCTTCAGGTCCCGTGCACAGCTGCGCCACCAGGCCCCGCGAGTGGGTGAACCCCCCAGGTCCCGCTTGTGGGTGCACCGTCAGGCCCCGTGCATGGGTGCACCGCCAAGCCCCATGAGCCACTCAGCAAGATGATGATGTAACAGGAGAGTGACACAAGGGAGAGCCAAGATGAGACACGCCGAAAAACCAGGAACTAAGGTGGCGCAGGTGGTAGGACGCCTCTCTCCCACATTGGAGGTTCTGAGGATTGAATCCCAGTGAAGACAGGAGGAAAAGGATGAGAAGAGAGGGCAGGAAATGGACACAGAGAGTTGCCCACCAAATGGACACAAAAACAGCAAAAACGGTGGGGGGGGCGGCGCGTGAAAATGGATAAAAGTAAATAAATAAATAAATCCTTTAAAAAATGTATAGGGGAGTAAGATGCAGACTATAGCTAGTAGTAAAACTTTGACAATGCTCTTTCATAATTTGTTAACAAAGGTTTCACAACAATGCAAAGTATTTGTTGTGGGGTGATGTGTGGGAGCCCTGTATGATGTTATGCATGCTTTGTAAGTTCTCAATGTTCACTGAACACTTATTGTTTATGTATGTTCATGTATGAATGATATGCTTCAATAAATTGTTAAAAAAAAAAAAAGAGTTTCTCTGAGATGCTACTAAGGAAAAATAAAAAAGGTTGCCTACAGATAAAGAATTGTGTGAGAAAGCATGGAGGTAAATATTCAATTCAAATACAGGTATTTGGTGGCATAATTGCTATAAACAAAAAGAGTTTAAAATAGTAAGACTTGGTAGAAAAACTGCCATTGAATAAATAAATCAATTCATGAAGGGATGTTTAAACTCTGGTGTCCCAGAAAAAGATGCAGAAATAGTCCCCATATGTTAGTAAATTACAAAATAACCTGACCTCTGGGAAGCACAGCCCTATTGGGTGGCATATACACTGCAGGGCTCGTTTTCCTTGGCTCGTATTTGACTTCTTCTTTTGTGTATTTCCCTTAAGGGCCCATCACAACAAAACTTCAAGAATCAGTTCCCTCAAGGCTAATCCAGAAGTGAGTATTGCATGTACATGTCTTGGAGCTAGCCAGATCAGCCAATACCAAGGCCAACAGAGCTGTGCCCTTCTCCTCTAGCTTATTCCGCCTCCTTCAGGTGACACACCATCGCCCCCTCCTAGAAAAGAGAATCTTTGTCTTTGAAGTCAAGAGTGAGGGTCTGAAAAAGCTTTTGAGAGGATATAAAAGTCCAACATATGTGGTGGAAAAATAAAGCTAGGCAACGCATTTTTAGACTTTCTTTATAGATTAAAAGGAAGATTATTTCCCAGATATCAGCTTATAGATTTAAATTCAATTTATTAAAGAAGAGAAAAAATGGAAAGGAAGGGGAGAAGGAAGTGAGGGACGAAGGAAGGAAGGAAGGAAGGAAGGAAGGAAGGAAGGAAGGAAGGAAGGAAGGAAGGGCGAGCAAAAGAGAAAAAAAGACTATCATGTATATATATTTTTAAAAAAAATATTTATTGCTTGGTTTACTCATAAAACAATTATGTTTTATTGGTAAACCACACCAAAATATGGGCTCCACAAGAGCAGAAACTTTTTTCTTTGCCTAGCACTTATAAGACTGTCTGACACACAGTAGACATGTTTAAGTCCTGAGAAAGAAGGGGGATTGTTTTACTGAAATTTCCTTTTTGTTTTACTTAGTCATTTGCATCTCTGCCTCTCTTCCTCCTACCTACTCATGCCTCACCTCCCCAACACAGAAAGGATTGGATTTAGCCATTTAGACTCGTGTGACGTTAACTTCATGTTACCTTTCTAAGAGAAATTGACATTTTAAACAGTATCTGCCATTGTAAGAGACTGTATTCCCTGATAAAGGCAGGCCAGACATAATCTATGTACAATATCCCCAGAAAAATATACAGGTACATGGGATTTCTGACATAACTAGCCTAAGGACTTATCACTCTTCAAAGGCAAAATCAGAGAAGAACACATCGCTCCTTATTTTATTTAATCATCTTAAAATTCCATCTAGACAGTGAATCCCCTGAATCTAAGCTGACCTATAGCTACAGATAAATTTTTAGGAGTTCCATATCCCTATTACAAGAAGAAATTAAGGACTCGCCTCCTCTCCATATGCAGACAACTCAGGATCATAGCAACATCCAAAATGGCCCTCCAAGGGCCCAGTGCTGTGCATGCCTCTATTAGTTTCCTGGCTACTGAAACAAATACCATACAATCAGTTGGCTTAACAACAGCAATTTATTGGCTCACAGTTTTGGAGACTAGAAGGCTTTCTTCCTCCCCGTGTCAGTATGTGCTAACTGGCCAGCAATCTTGGGGTTACTTGGCTTTTCTGTTTCATGGCAATGCACATGGCAGCATCTTCTCCTTTCTCTTCTGGTTGCCATTGACTTCCAGCTTCTGCCTGCTCCCCATGGCTTCCTCTCTCTGCCTTCTCTATCAGGCCTCCAATAAGAGGATTAAGACCCACCTTGATTCAGTTGGTCACAACTTAACTAAAACTAACATCTTCAAAAGGTCTTATTTACAAAGGGTTCACACCCACGGGAATGGATTAAGATTAAGGACACATTTTTCTGGGGTCTATAACTCCAAGCCACCACAATTCCTCAGTCAAGTCTGAGTGTGACACTACATAGACTGGCAAGCTCGGCTTATTGACATTTCCAAAATATAGTCATGGAGGGAAAATATGGTAACCACAATGAAAATTCTCATTTGGAAAAGGGGGAATGGAAAGCAAGGGGGAATGGAAAACAAAATGCAGTGACCCATAACACTTACTATGCTCTGCTAGATAGGGATAGTAAAAATTATTTACCCTGGCAGTGAAGGGAGGTCCTTGGTTCCAATCTGGATGCCTCCAGTTTTGCTCTCTGGAAATAGTTCCCCTCTGACCTTGTGGGGGAAGGGTGTTGCAAGGACTTTCCATGTTGGGTTTAAGGCATTCTATCAGGCTACTTCCTATTTGGTTTGGATTCTGCAGCCTGGGGAGCAACTGCACGTGCTGATCACACACAACCCCCTTTTATCCAGACTTGGAGTTTATCTTGTAATTGCATGGGACAATGGTATTTTAGGTGACGATGTTTATGTACAGGAAGATGAGTGTGCGTAAATAGATGCTGGACAGTCAAGGTGAGTACTATAGTTAACATAATTGGGCTGTCTGCTTGGCATCCCTTTCTCTGGGAAACAGCCCTTCCCCCTGCCCTGTGGTTCTGGCCTCTCCAGCCTTCCAGAATACAGGAGTGGGCACTTGACCCAAACTTGGCCAGTCATGAAATTCCAGCCCCTCTGGAACAACAACTCTGGCTGCACATTGGAGTCTCCTGTGTGGCTTTACAAATGTGATGCCAGGATGCCTTCCCCAGATATTCTGATTTAGATGGGCATCAAATTTTTAAAAGCTCTCCAGATAATTCACATGTGCATTCGAGACTGAGAACTATGGCAACAATGGTGGTTCTCCCTGCTGTTGTATATTAGAATCACCTAGGCCATGTCTTCCATTCCACCTGTTTACATCTCACCTCTAACACACAGACATTCTTCCAAGATGGTGTCTGAGTGTCAAGTTAAATAGCTTTTCTGGGAATCATACAAAGTCCAAGTTGAAAAAAAAAAAGGAGGCAAATTATTTTACTGCTTTTGATTTGGGGGAGGGGCAGGAAGGGTGATCTGCCCAACCCACTGTTGATTGGCTGGAACTTCATTCAAATCCACTGATCTGTTATCTTAGAAAACCCCAGCCCTAGAAGTAAGGAGTTTCTGTTCTGTTCAAATATTATTTGAATACTTTCCTAGAATATTGTGGTATTGATTTGCTGATTAGTGTGCCCTATTCTAAGGATTAGAAATCATTTTTTAATCATACAAAATAATTACTGTGAAATAATTTGCTAAAGTGGGATTTTTCATGCATGTATGGCTATGAAGTCACTCAACAGACTCTGCAGAATATTTTCTGTTACATTCCATTTCATAAGATATACTTCAGGAGCTTAACTCAGAAGAAATGCAGTTCCTTCTCTCACAGACCTGACTTCTCTGAGTCTCCAGAGGACACATTTAACAGAAACAATGATAATGCTTTGCATCTGCACAGTAGTTGCTGTTACTAAAGCACTTTCACATTTATAATTTTATTTAATATCTAGAGCAATGGTCACTTTAATCAATGAGGCTGAAGTTAAAAGGATGGAAGACTGGCTCCAGATCACACAATGAGCAAGAGTCTCGCCCAGTCTTGCTTCTCAGTTTTCTGGTTTCCAAGTAAGTGGTTGTCATGAGTCGACTTGTGTCCCCCTAACCCCCAGTACCTCAAAATGTGACCTAAATTGAAAACAAGTCATTAATGATGTAATTAATTAAGATGTTATCCTGGAATAGGGTGGACCCTTAATTCAATATGACTGTGTCCTTACAAGAAGAGAAGAGATATAAACAAAGACACACAGGGGAGAGGCAGTGAAGCTGAAGCAGACTGGGATTAGGCTGCCGCAAGGAACTCCAGGGACTGTCAGACGCCACCAGAAGCTAGAAAAGCAAGGAAGAGTATGGCCCTACTGACACCTGGATTTTGGACATCTAGCCTCCAGAACTGTGAGAGAATAAATTTCTGTCATTTAAAGCCATGTATTCTGAAGTACCTTGTTACAACAGCCTAGTAGAGTACTACAGTAGCTATTTCTCTATTCCAGTTGCCTGATTATAAATATACTACAGAGAAAGTCTGGCTTTTGACTGCTTGGATCAGTTGTGATTTGTTGATTTGTTGTGATCACAACCAACAAATTCATTAGCAATCCTTTGGTTATATCCACAGAATACAAATAAATCTAATCCTTCCAGTTTACTTACCTGCTATTTACAGAATTTTTCATATATGTTCCTTCAGTTCGCAATTACACTATAGCATGGGCAGAACAGGAATTGATTTCATTTTATATTTCTACCCTTATGAGCCCACAGTTTTGGAGTAGGGAGGGGTTCAGGGGTTGACAATTGCAAACATTTCATTTTACAGATGAGAAAACTGAGATCCAAAGTCTTATGTCATTTACATAAGGTGCCTCTGTTATTCAGTGATATTGCCCATTTCTTCTGATATCAGGTATAACATTCATTTCACTCTACCATGCCAGCTCCTTCCCCATTTGTATTTCCCAAGTTTATATTTCTCATTATAGAAAGTAGAGTACAGGTGGCAAAATCTGAGACAAAGACATAAAACACAACATATTCAGTCAAATTTGGTGATTGTATCCAGTTCCACTCTTTTTACCTTCTTCCCTGATAAAAAAGAATCTCAGTTTCTTCAGGTAACAGGAGAGATGCTTTGATCTCAGAGAATGTAGACTCCTGTGCCAGCTCTACAAGATAAATCCTGATTGCTCTAAGCCAGATATGACCAAATCTTTACCTTTGACCAGCATTGTGCTGCTAAATGTTTCACAACCAGCTCTCTAAAAAAAATATATGCTGAAATACACTTTAAAAAAATTATTAAATACTTTACTGATATAAAGGCTATATAACACAGAATTTACAAAGGAAATAATAAAATATACAATAATTTTATTGTAAATACCATTATCCTCACAGATGGCTTTCATTACTTTTTGCCAAACTCTTGCATCCATAGTCAGCTTATGGTTGCAATTGAAGAATGAACATAGAAGATCCAAAGCATTGAGCTTATGCCATAAATCATAGAGTAAAGACGAATACGTGATGATATAAAAGCAATTTTCCATCTTAAAAAATAAGGTAAAAGTTTGATCATATGGTAGGAAAAGGATTAAGATGTTGATGGGAGCTTGAAAGGGGACCCTCAATACATCTCCCAGGCTGAATTCCAGGAGATAATCTTAGCAATTGCAGAGAAATTTGGGGAAAATCCCAGAGCAGAGGTAAAGCAGAGGAAGTAACAAGCTTTATGAAATTTCTCTCCACTGCCTCTCCTCCTCATAGCAATATAGTGCATCCCAGTAAATCAGAAGCATTGGTGTGATATGTTTATGCATAAGGGTCAGATACATCCTCCCCTATAAATGTCTCATGACTCCAGAGTAACATGAGAGAGCATCTGAAAGTTTCTCATGCACCTGAGGGGGGTCTCAGACATGGTTGAAAACCCCAAAGAAGGACACGGAGTAAGACAGGAGAGCAGAAGGGAGTCAGGCACAGTAGAATGCAGCAAAGGCAGAGGCCAAAGGATAAGGAACAGATGAGACAAGCACGGGTCTGGCAATGTTGGACAAGGAGTAGATGGCTCTTCCACCGACAATAGAATGTACTAGATGCTCTTTAGTCCTTAATCTTCTGGGAGAAAGTGAGCACTGGGGGAAGGAGGTATGCTTTGAATTGGGCTTAAAATTACTCAAATTGGAAAATAAGCTGGGAGTAACCAAATTTACATTGAATTGACTAAGATTATGTTTTCTGCCTCCAGAGGAACCCTGAAGGCTAGAAATCTAAGTTAAATTCAGTTATTAAAAAAAATAAAGTTATATATTTTTTTCACACAAACTCTGAGTGGTATGATTCAGACCTGAAGCCATGTTTTCTAACCCTAAATCCAGGGGACTTAACCCACAGCAGAGCACACTCCTTGAGGACAGGGACCATGTATTCTAATTCTGCATGTCATCCATATACACACAGTGTGTTGTACATCATAAGGACTTGTTAAAAATTTTAATAACAACAATAATATTACAAATGATTATAGCTAACTTTGGTTGAGGACCTTCTACATGCCAGGAAATGTGTTACTTCATTTTCTCCTTTAATCACCATATGAGGTAAGTACTATTATTACCCCCATTTTATAGATGCGGAAACTAAGGCTCAGTGAGGTTAAGCAACTTGTCCAAGGCTACCCAACCAGTAAATGGAACAGCAGGTAATTGAATCCAGGCAATCTGAATTCACAGGCTCTTCTCTTAGCTGTCTCCCTATAAATAAGAGAATACGTTTAGCAGAGAATAGGAATGTTATCTGAAACAGCATGTGGGTTACCGTTTGCCTTCAGTTGAGAAACAGGTCCTGCTAAATGAAGGACTGGAGACAAGTGGCTATGCTTTGAGTGTGAGTGTGTGATAGGAACACTCAAGCCTGTTCTCATCCCACAAGTGCTTCATCTCTTCCTCAACCTACAGGTTCTCTTCAGGAAGATCCAAGTATTTCTGCCTCACATCACAGAGGCTACAGACTCAGCAGTGCTGATCAAGGCCTCACCCTTGCTGGAGGGAAAGAGTTTGGGCAAAATAGCACAATTCTCACAATGCGCTTCGGTGGCTTTTCATTTCATATCATGCTATTTCTAGGCTACCGGTCAGAGCACCAGCTGCAATACCTCAGGTACGTTTAACTCTGATTTTGTGCTGCGATCCATGAGCTTGTCTTACTATTGAAAGGCTTATAGTGAATTCAAAAAAAATGTTATCATTAAAACCAATTTAAAAAGCAATATGAAATTTTTAGAAGCTTTAATCAATGCACAAACATGCACATGATTAAAAATATCAAATAGTACAAAGAGTCAAATATAATAAAAGATACCGCCTCTGCCTGATCCATCTCTATCTCCCAGCCCCACTTCCCCAAAGGCAGACATTCTTAACCCTCATCAGGGGTTTTTCTGGAAGCTGCCACCACATTTTAAAATAATATTCTTAAAATGCTGTTTCTTGATTTATCAGTTGTATATGTTTTTATATTGTGTAGTTTTGATGAAATATTTAGCTTCTTTTGTCCCCTTACTTCTCCTTCTCCTAGTAATAATTAAATCATGATTTTAATGAAAATAATCTGTGCTTACATTATTTTAATACTGTAAAGTTCATTACAAAGGTGAGTAGTGTATTATGATTACATTTTCCATTTTTGTGTAACTTTTTATTTTTCCTAGAGTTTCTAAATTGCCTTTCTCTTTTTCTTTGGCTCTATCTGCCATTTATATACTCTTAACCTTTTCTATAAACTGCTAAATCAGCATTCAGATAATCTGTTAAGTCTCTTCTCTTTCCCCCTGCCCAGGCTCTCCTTTCCAGGGAGCTCATCCTCCTGCTTCACTCCCCAGTATCCATTGCTTGCTCTCCAGAATACTCCTCAACTGTCATCAGGCATCTTTCTTCAGAGCTTTGCTGTGTCAGATTACTTCCTGGGCCGCATGTTTTCTTTATTTGTTGATTTACTACCTTGTTTTCTTCAGATATATCCTCAAGTAGTTCCTAAAAAAGGATACATCAAACGTAAACTATCTGAGATTATGAATATATAAGAATAACCTCACTGTTCCATTTGATTGATAATTTGTCTCTGCTCCAGGCTGAAAATTATTCCTTTGTAGAACTACCAAAGCCTTAAACCAACGTCTTCTAGCAACCGTTAGAGCTGTTGAGAAATCTGATCCCAGTTTGACTCTCATTTCCTTGTATGCCCCTCCCCCCATTCTCCAGCTCTAGAATTTTTTAGGGTCTTCTCCTTGTTCTAGATGTTCTGAAATGTAATGATGATATACATTGGGTATTTTTTCATTTATTTTTCTGGGCATTTGGTGGGCCCATTTAGTTTAGAGACATGTGTCCTTTAACTCTGGAAAATTTTCTTAAAATTTCTTTGTTTAGTTATTTTTCCTCCATTTTCTCTGTTCTTTTTCTATATAATTCCTTTTAGTCAGATATTAGAACCAAGAAATTGTGTATTTTTTTAAAGTTTCTTCTCATGTTGGTCTACATTCAAGGGTACTTCCTTACTTTATTTCCCAGCCTTTCTGTTGCATTTTCATTTTGTAAATAATATTTTTAATTTCCAAGAATTCTTATTAATTCTCTGAATGTTCTTTTTTGTAGCACCATGTTCTTATTTTATTGATGCAATATCCCTTACAAATCTTTTGAAGGATACATCTATTCCTTGTTTTATCTCTGTTTCCTCTAGGATCAGTTTTTTAAATTGGTTTATTTCAGTCTTCTTTTTCAAAGACTTTCTTCAAATATTTGCCTACCAATTTCCAGTGTATAGGTATCTCTTTTTGGGCCTTTATTTTCTCTGGAGAAGACGCCTCAGCTCTCCTAACAGCGTTTTGTGCGAGCTGTGTGGCATAGGCAGCTAGAGTCCAACTTATTTTATACAATGTTACAATGAATTCCAGTGTTTACAACCCACTCCTCACTCCAAAAGAACAGTATTTTCCTAAAGTGTTAGCTTCTTGAATGAAAAAAGTGAAAAGGAAGATTTGGGGGGGCGGGGGGGAAAACAGCCTTTCACAATTTTGGAGTAGTAAACTTATTTTAAGCCCTTCATAATTTGCATTTTTGATCTGGAAGGAAGCTTAGAGCTTATCTAGCCACTCCTTTCACTTTGTACATGAGGGGGAAAGCCTAGCATGGGGAAGTGACCTTTCCAGGGTCACAAAGCAGGTTAGCTGCTGGCCTGGCCTGGCCTAGGTAGAACCGAGGGAGTCTCCTCTCACTCCAAATGGCCTTTCTGCTATACTGTGTATGATGACACTTGTGTGTTGATGACTCCATGTTCTAGACCCTTCTACTCAACTTTGAAGCGTCCACTCCATCTTAGCCACATACTTCTCATTCTGTCAATGCTGTCGTGCTAGTCTCTACCCTGTCCACACACCTTACCCTCTAACTTTCATTCTGATGCTACTGATTCTTTACTGTACGTTTACACATGTGGTTTATCTCTTCTGAAATTCTTTCCTTCTCTCTTACCCCACCGCCCCAGCACCCAGCCTGCCAAAGCACATAAGATGCTCAAAAACTGGAGTGGGGGAACCACAGTATGTTGTCCCTCAGTCAGCACCAGACCTTGTGTTAATGAGCCTCTCCTTGTGTTTGTGACAAAGGAACTTGGATTGGTTTGATAATTCAGGGAGGGGGGGATTACAAAAGTGTTGTGCAAGAATTGATAAGGTACCTATTGCAATTCGAAAGGGCACTAAATAAACATACAGTAAAATTTAACTTTATGTATCCATAAGAAATTGAAATATACTATCTTTGCTATCAAAACTATTACCACTGCTGCTAATCACCATTCAGAATATTATAGCATGCTTCCAGCTCCAAAGAGTTCAGCACTTGCTTCTGATCTTAGAATTTAAGATCAGATTGGGAAGGTCTGATAAAACCTGTTCCAGGATAATGCTGTGGTAAATCTTCTGCTGAGCAGGAGGACGATAGAGTGTCTTCATCCCCATTTCCATGTTCTCCCTTCACATTTATTGGAATAAATAAATTGGAATAAATTCATGTTTTATGCACATTATAGACATGCACTCAACTACCCATCTGTCTCTTTTGTACTTTTACTATTTAAAATTTCTCATTTAAAAAATATTCACAGCCCAGAAGTATGAAACCATAGGATTACAGTGCACATTTGCCCCATCTGTATATCTTCCACCTCTGCTTTAGAGTCTCCTTCTAACGCGCTAGTAATCCTTATCGTCCTCAAGTTTAAATCTCCTGCCACTATGCCCCTTCTTTTCCTACTCCAGCTCTGTGGGCCCACAGAGCCAACTCAGTTTATAATCACAGTGCAAGCTGCTGGAGCCCCCTAGTGGCAAGGGGGGTTCCTGAGTCAGGGACTGCTGATTCTGCTTTTGGGGAGGTGTGGTGTGGGATGCGCCCCTGCCACCCCAGTCCTCATGGGATTCCTGCTAAGGAATAACTGCTACCCCTTCAAGCACAGAGTTTGGGCAGTATGCACCCCACCCACCCACCCAGAGATGAAGACAAAGGGCAGAGCTCATTGGGCTTAAAAATGCAGGATGTAAAAACGGATTCAGGAGCTGCAGAGAACAATGTGGGGGGGGGGGGTGGTGCTACAAAAAAGTGCACAAGCCAAGATGACCTGAAACATCGTGCTTCCTCCAACTGTTCCCCTTTTGTAATGAGCTTGAGGACAGTGATGAACTGAATCTGGGACCAGAAAGATTTGGATTATATTTGCCCATGCTGCTTCAACCCCAGTTGCACTGAGCTGTCCCCCACACTCTCCCACGCGCATCTCTTCCCAGGAATCCCAGAAAGCTGGTTTTAATAGACTTTCAGAGACACTGCCTGGAGCAATCCCATTAGTGGTGCCTGCCCATATCTAGGGTCTTGGCAGAAATACCATTCAGTCTTAGAGCATCAGACAACCCAGTCATCTGGAAACTTAAAGCTTTCCCAGCCTGAAGACAATGTTCTCTGGCTGCATAACACCCAGGAGAGTGCCCACTCCTCTCCCCACCGCACAATGTTCTACTTTCTCTGATGCTTGGCAAACTCCACCAAACCCAGATTTATCCAACCCAGTTCCTTCTTGTCACGCCAGGATTGCTCTGGCACTTCTTGGAGGCTGTTTATCCATAACAGCACACATTTTGCCTGTGGACGGTTTCTTCATGTTGAACTCTCTAGGCTTTTCCACAAGGTTAAAGAAAGAGCAGATACTTTGTCAGATTCCTAACTGGCCCCTGTGCTATTTCAGTGATTTCTTTAATCATACAATTCCGTGGCATATTAGGTATATTAAGATGACAAATTGCCTGGAGGTATTTCTATTAGTTATTCTTTTTATTACTCAGATGGATCTCAGTATGATCTCATCTTAATAGTACAGACCCTCTTGGCTAAATATATGACAATAATCCATTGTTATGATAAAAATCTGGCAAGGTGCTCCTAAGAAGCATAGGCTGCAGCCAAATTAAAGCACAGTGTTTCATGCAATGCCCAGCCACTCTAGCTAGATACAACTGCAGTGGAAATGATGCTACATTAAAAATCAGAAAAGCTGGGTACTGGAACTGGCTCTGCCAATAAACTTCTGTGTCATTTAACCTCAGGGCAATTTGAGTTTATTTTTGTTTACTGAGTGCTTACCCTACACCAGCACTGTGCTAAGCACTTTACAGGCATGTCTTTGACCCTCAAAGAAACTACACAAAATGGGTACAGATGAGGAAACAGAGGTTTAGAAAGTTCACACACCCAGTAAGCAAAGAGCAATGAGCTCAAACCATTCATTTGAGCTTCCTGGTTGGGGATGGTCATGCATAACCTCATGGAGTCATGAAACTTGAATTTCCAAAAGATTTTACAGATGTAACATGTGAGCAAAATAAGTTTTCCTCCCGGTGAAAGTTTTAGGCCTTCCTTGCCATGGAGTGTCAGAGGACTGGAGATGGCCTTTGGATTCTGTACCTCTTTACTTCCTTTCCCATCAACCCATACGCCTGCCTCCACCATCTCAAATAAGGACTTAATTAACTTCATGCTCCTTGGGAAGTGGCTTCCAACAGCCAGAGGCAGTCATTGGCTGGTTATCTCTTCCTTGCAGGCTAGGATTCAAGTCCATCGCATCCCGTTCTCTCTTCCTTCACCACAGAAATTAAATATCTTCCTTTTGAAAAAACGTCCCCATCTCCATTATATACTCACTGGTGGTCATAAAACATCTCTAACGGCTCTTCATTTGTCCTGAAGCAAACTGACGTGTGGATACCTCAAGGAGGCCAATCATTTGGTACACCTTAAAATCACTATTCATCAAATATCTGTTCTGCATTTATTGTGGAGGGAAGAAATAAATAGATTTTATATTCCTAAAGTTTATATGCAGAAAAAAAATTCACTTAGCTCCCTTTGACTCCTCAAAGAAGAGTCAACATTCTGAAAAATTCCAGTAAGACTTTTTCTATTTTCTACAATGTTGTTCTTTTTCAGTTATCTTTTACATATCAGAAAAATTTTAAAGAAGCATAATAAAGCAATTACTTGACCTTATAGGTCAGTGTTTGGGCAAGGTGTTCATTCTCCACCTCTTAGAAACTGCTCAAGCTGCCCCACAAAGAAGACTGAGAAAGGCTAAAGCCTTGTGTTAGTTATGAACTGACTTCCACAATCTGGGCCCAATATAACCTCATACAATACAAATTGCAGGCTCCTGCCAACTGGTCTTCTGGTAGCCCATGGAATGGGCACATCATTCCACCTGTGTTCATCCTACTTCTCTCCTTCTATTCATGAAGGTCAGACTTCAAATACTAACTTCAGTCCCACCACTTTCACAAATATATATATATATTTTTCAACCAATCGCCTGTTCTTCTTCTGAAATCCTGATGTATCATTATTTTTGTGAGTTCCACAGGCTGCCAGGTTTTGCCGCATCTATCTTCAGTTCTCCCAACTAATTTTAAACTTCCTTGAGGGTAAGGACAAAATTTTATAATTGTTGGATGCAGAGCAGATGCTCAGTAGACACTTGTTATTGTTGATATTGATACTGATAATGATCAGGGAAGGCCATCTCATTCAAAGGCTTATAAATGGAGGAAAGAATCTTTGCTCAGGAAGACCTGTCTAATTTGTTTCAAATTCTATGGCCAGCCAAAGGTTAAAGGGTCATCTGCAGAACAGCTTTCATTCCACAGCAACTCTAGCCTTAATAAACTCATGAATCTCTCCCTTACAAGTATCCATCTCTAGAGAAATCATATGTTAGTCCCATCTAGTCTTAGTAAATAATCCAGCAGTAAGTCTGGGGACCCTAATTGTGTTCCAGACCTTGCTCCAAACAAATTATCCTTTTGAAGAATGTCTGAGTGTGAACACCCTGCTTTTCTCAGACCCTCAATGTCATACCCTCTACCTATTTGCCAACAGCATCCAGATCCTGGCACTTTCCAAAAATGGTAGTCCAATGCACAGATACTCAGTCCCTCAGACATCATGGACAGAGAACAAACTTGGAGGAAAGTAACTGGAACTTCATTCTGAACCTTTTACCAAGATAGAAAGAAACATACAAAGGATTTTTTAAATAGGATTTGTACTCTTAGCAAGTGTCCTACCTTCTCCTGAGTCTGTGATGAAGGCTTTGAACCAGACAGATTTCCAAGATTCCCCCCTCTCTCTATCCCTTCCACAACCCCAGGCTTGTCTCCAGAAGGCTGGTGTCGATGGCCTTCTGCCCAGTTTACTTGGTTAGACACAGCCTGACAGATTCACTGCAGATGTAAGCTGGCCTTATCAGTTCCTGCAGGACAGGAACTTAGAATGAATGGTTCCCTTAATTTTCAAAGATGGAAGCCATCTATAATTAAATCAGAAAGGCAATTCTCCGCTCAGCACAAGTGAATATCGGAAATTCTGGGCCAGTAATTTGCAACTGCAAAATTGTTTCAAATAAAACCAAAAAGCCATCCCCAAGATATTTCAGCTGTTGCAAGGGGCTGAAGAAAGAAAATGGGAAGAATCTAAAATGAGAGTCAGCTTCGTGCAGACAGCTTTGCAAATTTGCTGTCATGGCCAATTTTTTGTTAGTCTTACGAGATGTTATGGCACTTTCCATGTGAAAAGTAGCCTCCCTCAGAAAGTAAGATTAGTTAAACTGAATGACATTTTCCCCACTTCCAATTCCAAAGGCTTCTAAGCAACTGAGCAGTCAGGTCATACTTGACTTCCGGAGAAAAAAAGAACAAAATCTTTCAGAATATATCAGTCGAGTTTGAAGACTCAATGACATGGGAAACTTTTAAAATGACCTTGGCATGGCAAAATTTATAAAAGGAGCAAAATAATAAGATCAGGGAGAAGAATTAAGCTTATCAAAAACATCCCAGAAAAAAAAGTGCAAAAGTGAAAGAAGGAAAAAACCCTGGTAATCAGTTAATAGATTCAAAAACTTAATATATGTGCAATTGACATCCCAAGTTTGGAAGAGAAGTGGCCAGTAGGAAGGTGCCAAAAGAAACAGCTGTTTTACATTATAGTTTACACTCTGTCATGTGCAATTTTGTAAGTTATGACAAAATATATAGTGGCCTGTATCTGTCACTGCAACATCATGCAGGACAATTCCAATGTCCCCAAAATGCCTCCATATTATAACTGTTTTTCCTTCTCCCTCCCCTCAGAACCTCCTGTGGCCACTGCCTCCACATCAATGATAAAAGTTCTTCCATTGCTAGAATAATAATAAGTCTATAGTAGAATTAATAGTAAGTCTACTTTAGTCCATTGTTCGTTCCCCAATCTTGAGGATTTGGGGATGGTGAGTTAGTGGCAATGTACCAATATGTGTTCATCAATTGTAACAAGTGTACCACACTAATGAAGGATGTTGTTAACGT